>VZUI01063439.1:0-28458 GCA_013401135.1 Cettia cetti | reverse complement strand
GAAAAGAAAAGAAAAGAAAAGAAAAGAAAAGAAAAGAAAAGAAAAGAAAAGAAAAGAAAAGAAAAGAAAAGAAAAAGATAAGATATGTATGGGTACTTGTTGAAAAAAAAACCCCTCAAGATGTGGTTGCTTATTTCTCTAGAAAAATGAAGATTGAGGAGAGATAAGGGTTGTTTTCCTCCTAGATATAGGAGGAGATAATCTATTATACTACCAGTAAGAGAGATTGAACTCCATGTTCTTGTCTAACACAGAATGTCTCAGAACTTCAGGTCATGTTACATTGGGTTAGCAGCTGGAAATTTTCTATGAGTTTTCTAGGAAACAGGAAGTTTAAACTTGGTCATTATTTGTGAGGTTTTTATGAGCTTCTCCTAAGGTCCAGATAGATCCTTTCAAATCATGACCATTGTCTGTGGAGTGGATCAGATGTCTTGGGGTAACGTAGTTCCCTGTGACTTGCAAGCATGGTGGGAATACTTTCACTCCTAGCAAAAGGAGAAGATGGATGGTCCTTTGACTGCCTAAGGTCACACATGCACCAGGTGTGGCACTGCATGGCTGGAATGGTGCTCACACCATTGTTGCAATCAGCCTGTACAGGAAAGGGGAGACTCTGGAAACCATGGCCAGCTATTGCCTAGGGGAAAGGTAAATCCTGGGTTTTGGCCAGTCATCATGGGCTGGTCCTCCCATTCCTATGCTGCTGGACCTTGGATCTGGAAGCTTGATCTTCAGAGAGTGTGACTGATGTTGCTCAGCAAAGGCTGTGGTTACAGCAAGTCCTCTTGTACTCCTTCAATTCCTGCAACTCCTATTGCCACTGGAAACACAGAGAAAACAGGCACAAAAGTTCCAGTGAGTGCAGCTTTACAGTGCATTTAATTGTCATACAGTTGATCACCTCCTTCCCTCAGTGTTTTCTGACTGATCGGTAATTTGATAGATTCAGGATGATCCTGAAAATATGTGTGGAAGACTTTTTGTCTTTTATTTTGTTTTGTTCAAAGAGAAATAATTAATTCCCTTCCTGCTGAACTCAATTCTGTTGCAACTTAGTTTTTATGCCTCATCTTACCACTTGACAGGCAAAATATGTTTGTGTAAGAACTGGCTTATTAAAGTGGGATATCCCAATAAACCAGAAGTAAACCCATTGAATCCCAGTAATATCCTTGCCTAACAAAAAACCAAATCCCATGCAAGTGTCCTTGTTTATTGTTCCAGAATACATAAAAGTTGTGCCAGTCAGTGATGGGAAATAGGCTCTTATTTTTCTTTTTATATTTGAGTTTGCGGGTTAAAAAAAAAAGAGGAAATATTCAGCTCTTTGAAAAGAAATGCCATCTAACCTCAGCCCATGAGGAGGTACAGGCCAGATGTCTGGATGCTGTCTGTGTACCTATCCTGGAGGTGTGTGAGAGGGTAATTTCAGGGCAGAAACAATCCAAATTGTTGAGTGCCAAATAACTGGATACAAATATTCAGTCACATTTGGATGGCCGATATTTGTGTTATTCTGAGTGTAGGTGTTTCTTTTTGTTTTTTTTTTTTTCTACTGCCAGGACTTTGCCTTTTTATTAACATCTCAGGTGAGGGGGAGGAAGAGTTGTTGAGTGCAGCAGGCCAGCAACAATTCCATTGCTTGGAGTAGTCTCAAGCTGTTAAGAGAGAATAACCTTCCTTTCTCCTTATTAAATGCTAATAGCACATTGGCTTTTGAAAACCTTCCTTTGCTCAGGTACTTGGCTGGTATCTGTGAATCGTGGTATTTTATGGAGGTGGCTGAATATTTCAGTAGCTGCAGGGTACTGTGTTCCCATAGCAATGGAGAAATTTTAGTGCCTTGCACAGGCACTTGCATGATTCACAGCTAGGAAAGGCAGTCAAGGGAGAATGGTGGTAAAGCCTACACAGTCCTAGGTTCTTTGGGACAGTTTGTTGTGTCTGCTCCTTGCTGAGGAGGAAATGCTGATGTGGCAGTACTGGATGAGTTGATCAAATCCCACTGAAAAGGAAGATATCTGATATTATTTCACATATTGGGGTGACAGTGTTCACCTGCATATGTGCTCAGTGTTGTGGCTGTCGAGTCCTGCTGACAACAGGCAGGGTTATCGTGTTGTCCTATTTGTCTGCCTACCACACCTTTCCTGAGGAGAAGGAATTTGAAACCAGCATTCTCCTGGTAGTGCCATTCTTCACTCATGTAAATGTTGCTGATCTCTTTGTCTTCTCAAGAAAATAACATGTACTTTTAGGCTGATTTCTGAGAAAAGCCAAGCTGTCATAATCATTCCCTCTAGCAGAAAGAATATGTTGTTACCGGAACTACCAGAGGGATGAAGTTAGGCTTTTTGAAGAATTTATCTAAATCTTGAAATGTATCAAAGATCCCAGTGATTTAGCAGAGCTTACCTGAACCTTATGAAAGTTCTCCTTTAGTGTTCTGTCTACTGAACTTCTGCTTCTGAAGGTATTTGAGGTCTGAGAACTTGAATTCTCTTTTAACACAAACTTCTCTTGATTTAGCCCATGAGCAACAGCTGTGAAGATTAATAGCCCGCTGGTGAAAGGAATAAATTATATTGGCAGGATTTTTTATCAGGACAGGAAAAAAAAGGTTTTTAGTGTAAAAATAGGAGGTTGATAACGCATTTCTGCTGTATTTGTAAAATTTCCTATGAGCTTATGCATAGCTTTGTATAGACAGATTGGTGTAATTCTTAACCCAAGTGAATATTAAAATAAATATTTAATCAAACCACTTACAATGTGAATCATAGAGTGAAACATAAATCTCATGTACAAACTTCCTATTTCTTACTTGGAATTTTGATGCAATATTTATTGGCTAGGTCAGGTTGAATAATTTAGACTAGCATGGTTGGATTTCCCAGAGTTGTGTGTACTTTGCCTTCTGTTTACCCAGCAATCCTCACATGGACATACCTTGTTTACCATCTTTCCCAGAGGAACAACTGAAATTATAAATCCCCCAGTATTTTTGATTTCTGCATCATGAACTCAGGAGGAGTAAAACTAAAAGCAGAGCTGGTTTCAATAGGCTGCTCAGTAACAAAAAGGGAAGAAAGCAGGCCCAGCTGTAATCAATTGACATATATTTTGTCTCAAGTATCTCTTCAGCAGGTTGGTTCTGTTTTTATAGGCTGGTTGTGCAACGAGCAGCATCAGTGATACAAACCAATGCCCATTTGCTTTGTTATTAGAACAGAAGAACTTTCAGAATGAGTATTCAGGAGTCTGAGCTCTCCCCAAGCCACCTGTTAGAGAAAGTAGGGCAGTTTGAGCGTCTGATGTGTTCTGGAGCAGAGGTTCCTCTGCAGCCCATGATGGGGACTGTGGTGAGGCAGTTGTGCCCCTGGGACACACTGCAGCTGGGGGTCCCAAAGGAGGCTGAGACCCCATGGGAAGCCAGTGCTGAAGCAGGCTCCTGGCAAGACCTGTGGAAATGTGGAGAGAGGAGCCCACAGTGGAGCAGCTTTGCTGGCAGGACTTGTAAACCTGCAGGTGACTCACGCTGGAGCAGTCAGTTCTGAAGGACTGCACCCCGTGGAAGAGACGCACGCTGGGGCAGTTCACAGGACACTGCCATGGGAGAGAGCCCACACTGGGGCAGGGGAGGGGTGTGAGGAGTCCTCCCAGCGAGGAGAAGGAGCAGCAGAGACACGTGATGATGGTTGCACAGCACCCATTCCCCATCCCCCTGCACTGAGGGGAGGAAGGAGAGAAATTAGGAGTGAAGTTGAACCCAGGAAGAAGGGAGAGGTGAGAGAAAAATGTTCTAAGATTTGGGGTTATTTCTCATTATCTTGTTCTAATCTGATTGATAATAAAAATTGTACTCATTTCCCTAAGTAAAATCTTTTTTGCCTGTGATGGTAATTTGTGAGTGACCTCTCCCTGTCCTTATCTTGACCTATGAATTGTTCTTGATCTTTGCTGTTCCCTGTGTTTGAGGAGTGGAGCGATAGAGCAGCTTTTTTGGGCGCATGGTGTCCAGTCAGGGTCAGTCCACCAAGGACCTCAGATACCAGATTTTGATTGGCAAAATAAATCTGTGCTTTATGCAGCACAAACATACAGAGCAGCAGTGACTGAAGAACAATGAAATCTGTCTCTTGTCATTGGATTATAAATAATACTTAACATATGCATGTAATTATGACCAGGATTACATACACACAGCCAAGTGAGAGCTGTAATGTGCTTGAAGAACCAGCATGATCTTTACAGGGAAGGAATTATGTGACAGACAGCATGTTCATTTTACAAATATGCTCCTAATGTGCCAATTTCTGCTCTTGATAAGTTACTGTTGTCTTACCTCTCATCTTGGCAGCTGTTTAACCTGGAGATGTTTAGTTACCTATTGTCTTAGGGTCCTGGGAAGACTTAGGATGAAGGGCTAACCTTCAAGGCCAGGCTATCATCACATGCCGTGCTCTGTATATCCCAATGAACAAAATACTGACTGTGGCAAGGGTTGGGCAAGTGAAAAAATGGGAGAGGAAAAAATGTTGAGAATGTAACAAAAATGGTAGCAGATCTGTGGTTTTACAAGTGGTTTCTTCACTTATGACCAATTACTGTATAGTTTACTGTTCCTAAATTTGCAACACCTGTACCAATCTCACTTCTCTGCTGCTGCAATAAGTGTCAGATGCACTGGAGAAAATCCAATGGCCCAACAGAGAAACAAGGAATGTGTCTCATTTGATATCATCTGAGCTGCTTATTACAACTATTATTGCTGGTACTTATCCCTTACACCACGGATATCTCACTTGTTTAAACAAAAGGAAAAGTATATTAGTCTTCCCTTCTGCCTTTTGGAATAGAATTCCATTAGTTTTTAGTTGTTTTTAGAGAGAACAACCTGAAATTCTTCTCTTTAGAAAGGTCCCTCCCTAGTTCATGAGTCCAGACACATCCTGCTGAGAAGTATCTTGCTCTCTGATATCCTGCATGTCTTGCCTCTGCCCGTGGTGTGAGCTGCTGGTCAAGGAACAACAGCTGCACAAGGAACATGAGAAAGAATGGAGTCTTCTACTCCTACTGATTTGGAAAACTGATCAGGTTTAACTCTGATTTAACAGCATGATTTAACTCTGAGTACTTTTGCACCAAACCCACTAATGTTTCCAGTCATAATTCCAGTTTTTTGTTTGCATTTTTGGTCATGATTTTGCAAAACAGAAAAAAGTAATGATTACATTAGATTTCCTATTGGGATAAAGCAGACAATTTTCCTCTGCAGCTTAGTTGTAGCTCTTTAGGGACTAATAAAAATTATAATAGTCTATCTTGTTTAAATCATTAAGTAACTTGATCCATTTTTGTAGAAGAAAATATTGTCAGATTATCTGCCTGCTTTGATGTAGAAACTTTTTCTTGGGTAAAGCTTTTTCCGTTGAAGTCTTATTCATGTAGTTTTTATTATTTTATTGTTTTCACACGTGGACCCTATTATCAGCTTAGGAATGAAATGGTGCTTCTATATTCTTTTAAATAGAGAGTGCAATGAAAATATTATTAATCTTTCTGGAGTATTTATTCAGCATTACGAGTAGCATATCTGTGGCGTCAGTGTTAATGATTTTGTGCAGGAAGGAATGACATCTCTCTGTTGACCCTAAAGCACTATGGGTTTGCCAAGACTTATTTTGTAGCACAGACATCTACTACTGGTTACTGTGGTTCCATGGAAGAGTATTAGCTGCAGCATTGATTTTTCTTGTGCTCTTACATAGACAGGAAAAAAAATGTGTTTGCTACAATTCATTTGAAGGGGAATCAAGCAAGGTTTTTGCATTCCTCTAGCCTCAGCTCACAGGGAAGTTTGGGTCCTGCCCTTGTATGTGATACTGAGGTAGTAGCACAAAAAAGGATAGATTTTTTAAAATCCCTGGGGTAATGAGCTACAAGTGAAACTTATCGAGTATTAGTATGTGCCTTATTCTACTGGGAACTTGAGTGGAAAAAAAAAAGTTGATCTTTCCCAGGCAAAGGTAAAAGTTGTGTTCTGAATGGAGAGTCATAGCTGATACAGGACCCTGGCCAGGATGTGACCCCTGCCCGTAGTGAAGGATGCCAGAGAAATATTTGTATTTGTGTCCTCTGAGTGGATCAGTTCTGTAGCTGTATGAGGCATGACAGGCCCCCAGTGCTGCACTTTAACTCTTGTCACACCGTTAGGCCTGGATCTGTCTCCCTAGTTTATTTTTAGAAGTGATTTGGCACAGAGAGAAGTGCTGAGACTTGCCCTTTCCCTGTGGAGGGGAGCTCTGATTATTCCTTTAGCTGCTGCATTCTTGTTTGTCTGTCTCTAATCTATTCTACCTCTGGAGGCATTTCTACTGCTCTCATTACTGTGGTATGTGAGCACTTTGTGCAGTGAGCTGAAGAGCAAAGTCAAATGCAAAACTCCCCGGCAGGATCCTGCACCATTTTCTGCTTCTGTCTTTTCAGGGAGGTGCTGGGGGTGGAGAAACTGTTGAGTTTGCCATCCTCTTTCTGTGCCTTCTGTATCAGGGTGGTTATTGCTTGCTGTGGTTCCTGTCCCACAGTCTTGTGCTTCAGGACTTCCTGTATGGGGCTTTCCACTGGAACCTGTGGGTCCAATGACATCAAATGTAATGGGGCTACTGCAGTTCTACCCAGATAATACCCCTGAGTGAGAAACCAGGATATCCCCCATCAGCAAGAGTGTCTCCTCCTTCAGACCATTTCAGAGTGTTTGATTTTTAAAGTCATGTTTGTTTGAGAGTCTATTGGGCTCTGGACTACTCCCTTTCCAGCTTGGACAGCAAACTGCGACTCTTCCTCTACAAGCAGATCTTTATCTTTTCCCTCTCATGAGCTGATATCATCCTTTAATTGCAGTGCCATTTGCCCATGCCAGGGTTTAGTCACAAGTCCTGAGTGTTTTGTGTCATACATGTAATACCTGGAGAAGAGTGGGTTTTGTCCTCTTCCTTGGTGCAGAGATGAATTGCTGATACACAGAGGGGCAAAGAGCTTTGCACAGAAAAGTAGCAGCACAACCAGCCCACACTGGTGGCAACTTGGCATGTTAGGGACACTGTTCTCTGTAGCCTTCCCCCTCTCGTATCCATAGTGTTAGGGGAAAAAAGACAGCCTGAAAAGTGCCTGGATCTCTAGAAGATGTAATTCCCTGTGCTGACAACCCACTGTTTGTGGTGCTGCTGAGGTGCCTGTTGTATTCCTACATATACATATTCTACATTCCCTGTGCAGCATTGCAAAGAAACACACTTGTCTGTGATGGTTCAAACACTGTGGTAACTGCTGAGGTGTTTCAGTTTTTCCTCCTTTTGGCAAGGGATCCCTGCGAGGTGGAATACTTCTGTTTTCAGCAGTGATGGAGAGAATAAGAGGTGCTCGTTCTCCATCTGCTGAGCACTTAAATTGTTATTCCTTCATGCTTTCCCCACCCTTCAAACATAAAATTGGCAGAAACAAATGAAACTGTAAAATAACAGCTCTGAATTAAAGCTTAATTGTGCCAAGTGCTGTTAAAAAGAGCATTGCCCTCAGTACGCTCTTAACACTTCAGCTGTTACGGCTGCTGGGAGGAAAGTTGTTCATTTTTACCTGCCTGGATGCTGTGGGGTTAATACACCCCATGCTAGGACAGTCAGTGTTAAAATCATTGTCTGGAACAAGTGGAAATCCGACTACAAATGTAGTTGAGCAGCACCAGTTAATAGCCTGGCTGTTAATAGCTGGATGTACGGGATTGCCAGTGAAAATACCCAGAAATGGGCAGGGCACTGCTTAGAAGGAAAACCTAGTAGGAGCAAGCACAGTGCTGCTGGGAAGGGGGTGGGATTTTTACAAGAGTCATCAAAAACTGATGTGGGTGTCAGGTCTCTTGGACCAGACTAAGTGAGCAGTGTAATGCTGATCTATTGTAAACATTTGTTTAAAGTTTTCCAGGAGACTCACCCTACCCAGGCAGGGGGCCCCCTGCATTAGCTGACTGTCAAGCAAAGCTACTTTGTATTCATAGGTAGGTAGCAGCCTGTCTGAAAATCTGCCAGATTTTCTATTTAATTATCTATGAGGGACGTGTCACCATTAGGGCTGTTTCCTCTTTTGCATTCTTTGAGGAAACACAGGAACAGGCTCCCTCTGCCAATGACAGGGAGATTCAAGGATGCCTGGGAAGAGTGGTTTTGCTGGGCCTGCAGCTCTCTTAGGGCTGGTCAGAAAAATTTGGCAGAGGCCTCACTCTGTGCATTGAAGCTGAAATGTTTTGTGTTAACTGGTCTCAGGGATGTTTTCTAAATGAATGATTTGGGAACCAAAGTAGACTGCAAGTACTTCTGAAAAAAAGGAGAAATGTTTCCAACAGACCTCTCACCTTTTCTACCTTGAAACAGATCTTTTGAGTATACTGGTTTGCCTGTAACATTTGAAAAGATTTTCAGTTTAATGATGAACTCTAACAAAAGAAAAATTATCCTTTGTTCAGCTCTAGGTTATGTCAGGGCAAGGAGATTCATATGCCAGCACATCTGAGAACCTAAAGGGCCATCTTACATTTTTAGGCAGTAAGAGGATGCACGCCCCGTATATTGCAGGCTGAAAAATCTCTTATAAGATCTGCGTGATTTTCTCTAGGATTGAGATTGGTTTTTACTTTCCCTTTGATTATTTATTGTTGGTTTTCTCTGTGGTGAGGAAAACCGGTTGCTCAGAGCAATAATCTCAAGCCTGTGCATGTCAGATGAGGATGTGTGATTAATTGGCTGGAGTGAGAAGGGTTTCTCATTTAGATCATTAATTTGGTGATGGTGGTGTGGTGAGCCAACTGACCAGCTAAATTCAGCCACCTGATGATCCCAAAGGAAGACTGGATTATAATAACAGCAGGTTATAGGTAACAGCAGGTCTGGAGCTGCCCTGACCTTTATTGGCTTCTCAGGCCTGTGCACTAAACATGGTTTATTTGGAACTGGATGGAAATATTAGACAACAGAATAATATGAACAGATTTAGTTATCAACATTCTGAATTATTTAGAAATTCACATTTAAGGACTTAGACTGTGGTGCTGCCAAGAAGCAGTAACATCAAGGGGATTCAATCAGGAAGAGCAGAGCTCACATTGCAGCTCCACTGCTTACGCAGTGGACAATGCTAGGAGAACAGTTTTTCTTACCTTTTTTCAATGGTGTCTGTTTTCTTTGGGTGCAGAAGCTAATGTGCTATGTTCTTGGTTTTCAGTGCCAGAGCCAGGGTCTGGTGCAAACGCTTAGGGCTCACCACTGCTGAGAATTTGTCATGGGCATCCTCATATTTGACCAGAGGACCTTAAAAAACTCAGAGTCATTGATGTCTTTTGGAGACTCTGGCATTGGGTATCTGTAGAACTGGAATGGCAGCCAAGGCTTCAGCATCTTTGAATATCTCATACAAGTACTGAGGAAAATGGCACATTAAGTAAAGAAAATTGCTTCAGGGATTTTGGTGCACTAAAGCAAGTAGAAACATGAAATCTCCAGAATTTACAGTGGTCCAGCCTCAAATGCCTCTGGAAATGAATGGGAAATCAAGATTTAGTTAGTCATTAAGGCAGTCCAGGGTCCTGGTGTTCCCTTTCCTTCAGAAAGGAGTGTTAGCAAGCAATACTTAGTTCAAGAAATGTATCTTCAGAATGAATTTTTTAAGTTGGAAAGGAAAAAATAGAGAAGCTTTTTGGACATTCAGGGAAACTTAGGCTGAGAGCAGGTCAAGATACAAAGCAATCACCACTCTATCCTTTCTCTGCAACTTCATATTGGTATTATTGGAAAAACACATTAGCAGATGTGCACTTTTCTGAGGAGAGTGCAAGTTGCCATAATTAAGAGAGGGATGATGTATTATTTAAGAGTAATTTGCAATTAGTGTTCATAAGTGCTCTACTATATTATTGGTTTCTTCTCTCTGTCTTGATCAAATGCAGTTGAATAACCTGTAAATTAAAAATTATGGAAAATCAAATTCACTGTGAGTACAGCTCTGGCTCTCTGGACTGGAAAGAGCTGAAGGAGAAATTGGCAGCTGCTACTCTGGTTGCAGAGGGTGGGTGGCAGAGTGGTGGTGGTGGGACCCTGGGGCGCTCCAGGCATGGGAGATTTGGGAGTAAGCTGAGCTCTTGGACTTTCCAGTCAATCCAAGGCAGAGCTGGCAGGGAGGGGATTTGCATCTTCCCATGGGACAATGCTTCTGCCAGTGCTTCTCTCCTCAGGATGGGATCTCTGCACAGTGGGAAAAGCAGAACTTTGCTGTCAGACCTCCTGGACACTTGCTGGAGGAGAAACCCACCTGTCCCTAAGTCTCAGTCCTGCCTTTGCGGAATGTACCTGCTCTAGACTTTATGCATTCCCTGGAAAAGGTTGTAATAATGCTTCACATGCTTGGTGATAATTGGGCAAATGTTGATAGTTTAATTAATTCTCATAAAGTGTTGAAAAATGAGTATCTCATCCAGTGTCCATGCTTCTTCACAGATGAGAAGTTTAAATGCTTTGAGACCAATGAAAAATTCTTTACTGTTAGAAGCTCTTTCTCTGCATAGGCGTGAGGCAGTACATGTTGCCACTGTCACATAATGCCAAATGAACAAGTTTTTCAAGCTCTTTGTCATCTTCTTGTGTTGTCACATTTACCTTTCCCTTGGCAGATTTATCTGTGCAGTGGTTATGGTAGAGGATGATCAAATATAATTTATTATTTCAGACATTTCCTCACTTTTCATGGCTGTAGTAATGTGGTAGAAATATAAAAGCGTTCAACCTGTAATGTCAGTGCAAAGAATTAAATATTTATCATATGTATAGTATTCTGGGGAGCGACTTGGAATTGATTAACATGTAGATTTGCATACAGGAGCATTAGGAAACCCCACAAAGTGGATCATTCTTTTCTAAAAATACATGCTGGAACATGTTTTGTTTTCAAATTTTCATATATATGTGTTTAAAAGAAACCTAAACAACTGTGAGTGACATGATCCTGTAATTCTGCTGGCTTCAATGTCTGATTATGCTACGTATCCCATAGGGCAACTGTCTCAAAGGCTTTTTGTCTACTATGACTGTCAATCTCTACTGCTCCTGAATCAGCAGCAGTTTTAATTTGAGCTGGTGTCACTGTGAGCACCCAGTGTTTCAGCTAACGGAGTAATGGTTGATTTGCATGGTTGGAAGGAGTCACATAGCTGTGGCTTCACAAATTCTGTTTTATCAGACAAAACATGCTAATCTACCGTTAGTGTGCTCTTAGATTGGTGGGTTAAAACCTCCATGAAACAGCTGCAGAAAGCCCCAATGCACGTTTTCAGCAAATGTATTTTATTTCAGTACTGAAGTGGGCTTCAGGTGCTCACATACTTATTGCAACTCAGAGGATGGGCAGTCAATTGCTGAGCTGTAATAGCTCAATCATTTTTGGTTATGGGAATATACCTATACTTTCTGGTTTTGTTAAGAGTTTGATTTTTTGTTACAGGTCAAACTTGAGTTGGTAGTGGCAAACTGAAAATGCTTTTTTAGTCTTTTTCCAAGTCAAGCAGATCAATTTCAATACTTTAGAGTGGTTTACATTTGTTGTCACTAGTGCTACCTGGCCATTTAAGCAGAGCCTTCTGGGAGCTCATTTCTTCCATCTGGGCAAATGAAATTGCTTACCCAAACTAGAAAACCACAAGGATTTTAAACCTCTTTTCAATAAGGAGATATTTCAATATCTCCTTTGTTTAATCTGGCAGTTTGTGAGATACCCACACAGGAGTTAGAGGCCTATTTTTTTTTTTCCTAAGCTGAGTCTATTGAGGTGTTTGATGCTGGTCTGGCTTGTAGGACATGCTGCTGTGAACTCTGCAGTTCTCTTGCAGAGAACACGTCCCACCATCCTGCTGGAGGATATAGCCCATGGAAGATGTGTTTGTTCTGTAGCTCTCAAACATCTTTCTCTCTCCAGAAAGATAGGAAAAGCTTTGATTCCACAGAGTTCTACTGATGTTAGAGGAAAATACAGAATGGAACTGAGCTAACTTATGGCTATTGCAATATCTACCTTGTCATCAAGGTTAACAAGGTTAAACTGGCTTTCAAAAAGTCTCTTGCATTTAATGGAAGAATTTCAATTGGAGTCCCTCCATCATAGCCATACTACTGATAATAACAGTTTCCAATATATTTGCAGCAGTCAGCATGGCTCCAGGTATATAAGAATCCTAACTAGTCAGAATTGCCCAATTTTTTTTAACTTAATATTCTCTTCCAGTTTCTTGTCTCCTGGGAGAGGAGTGGGTACCAGAGTGGGTGACCCTAAGCCTATTGAAGCACCTTATATAATCTTATTTTCTGTCTTACCAACAGCATTGGTTCTAAGTGTGACCTTTTTCTTTTTAAAAACTCATTTCAACCACAGTTGTGAGGTTTATTTGTGCAAGTATAAAGATCTGATACCTTAATATTTCTGGTTTCTTTGGTCTTTTAAGTGCTCACAGCACCGAAGTGATAGGATGCTGGGAGTTTGGTTATTAGTTTGGTTATTGACAATAGATACAATAATGCTATTCTGAGGATTATATTAGATTCAAGGTACAGCCCACAATGCTTATTCAGTTTATGACTTTCTTAGAGAATTCAGACTAATAAGAGACAAACCTGAATAAGAATTATCATTTGTATGAGCTATCAGGATGCATGATAGGGTCGCACATTGTTGAATCAGCTGGTTTTAGATACCAGGTACCAATCCTGTGGTGTTGATGAAATTCCATAAAAAGGAAAAATGAAATAAATGGAAAAGAATAAAACATGAACCAAGAGTTGAAATTTTTTATGAAACACATGCTAAATCTCCCTGCTTTAGGACTGGTGGCCCACAATGGAGCAGAGCACTGGGCCAAAAAGAATAAATCTTACTCTGAATCAGTAAGACAATCTTATGCACAGCATGAATTTAGAAAGGGGAGGAAAGGAGGAGGCCATAAGACAAAGCTTAGCAGGAACAGAAAGAGGTAGAACATGTTTGTAAAAGAATGCACTTGTAAAAGGAAAGGAAAATTGACACAATATGAACAAAATATGATGAACTCACTTTTTTGTTCTATGGCAATTTGTCTTCTCAAAGCCTATTCCACCATTACCTCACTCATTTTCTGAGTGCTAACCTCTGCTTCCCTGGGTCATCTGTTGTTCCCAAGAACTTTACTACCCATTCCGATCACCTTGAGGCTTGATTTTGCATTACATAGGTGACACTGGGTTTAGTCCTGATTTATATTGTTCTAATCACATAAAAATCACACACTTCATTGGTAACACTCAGCATTTTTTTAGGGTTTATCATTCATTGATCTCAGAGCAGTCTATGGCAGTAAATAGAGATCACTTCCAGCACATGGCAGATGATTAAAAAACCAAGGGGAGCAGAGAGCACTTGCATGTTTTGCCAGTGATCACATGGTATGGCGGGGAACACAACCCAGATCTCCTGATGCCTTGCCTATGAGATCATGCTGCCTCCCTAAATAAAATTAAAATAGAGTTCTGCAGTAAAAAGGAATGACTCTGCTCTGATACCAGTCTTAGTGAGATCAGCAGTGGGCCTCCACTTAATAACACTGTGTTACTGCTGGCTTCACTGGGAGCACTATTGGACTCCTTCAATAACTGGAGAAGAAAGTGCCCAAGCTTTGGTTTCAATCTGTACACAAAATACTGTAGAACACACAGCAGGAGCGCTCCAGCAGGTGAAAAAAACAATCATTCACCTTACAGTTTACAGAGAAAATCAAGTATTTGCTATATCCATCCAAACTGTAACTGAAAAAACCCACTGTTCTTTTCCCTAAGGTGGCAGTATCTGCAGTTTATCTGATTTTCTGAGACTCGTGTCTTCTGTGGGATGCCTGTGTATCCCACTACTCTTCTCCCTCTCTTTCTACTCCATTCTGGTTGGGAAATGTGTTTTTAATATTGTGAATCAAAGATTGTGTTTCCATGCTACTAGCACCACAGGAAATTCAGCTCTTACTAATAATAAAAAAAGACTTAGTGATTTCAGTAGGAAGGGAGTTCAGGACCAGTGCAGTGTTCCACCACAGGGATGTGAAGATGTGGGAGCTGGGCAGCAGTAGACATTGGGAAGACTGTGGCTGTGTGGAAAATACAAAGCAGTTCTGGGGTATGAAGCAGTTGGGATGGCTGCTTAGGTCAGTTGGCTCTATGGCAATGCTTCATGGAGACATGGAGATGTCAGCGTCACACTGCTGAAGAACGCTGAGGTTTTAAGCTCCCCTGTCAAAATTATAAATCTGGGGCTCTGTACTCCAAGGTGAATGATGTGCCCAAAACCATTTATGCCTTTGTTGCCCCATATAAAAAAGGTAGAGAAAAAAACACATTACTGTTTCACTATTTGCAGGTGTACCATTTATCTGGTTTTCCCTGAAAGTATACACTTTTCCCTCTTGGATATTTTCTCCCTCTCTTAAGAAGTGTTTTGTATCAAAAGATCTGGAGAAATAGTCATAACAGATGTTTAGGCCACCTTGGTGCACATTTGTTTATTTGTGTTGGATCAGTTGGGCTCTGTGTGGTGTGTGGCCCACAGATCCTGAACACCTGAGGCAGAAAAGTTTTCTTTACAGAGAACAGGGAGTCTCTGCTCCATGGTGCAGACAGGACCTCAGTTCTGTTCACCTTTTCCTTGTGTATAGTCTTGGCTAATTGTAGAGGCTTGAGGGGAATCAAGGGTTTGTGTCAGGCAACCTAACCCCAAGCTATCTGCTGATGACTTCCGCAGTAAAACTCTGATGTCAATTCAAATGTGGGGGTGCCCTGAATTAAGATGCAATTTTCTGGGAAATAATAAACTTAGGGACACTGGAACCTAGGTACATGGACATAAAATAGTCTGTGATAAATGACAGGGCAAAGGTGTAATGCTACTTCAGTGAAATGCAGCCTGGGTTTATACCTTTCAAAAATATGGCTGTGATTCATCTTCATGGGTCAAGGTTTGTTTGTGATCCAGTAGAGGAATGTGTGGGAATCTGACCATGAAGTATCTTAATACTGCACAATTGACCTATAATACTGAATTCCTGTGCTGGCATGAAGTTACCTCTTGTACTTTCTTGTGCTTCTTCACAGGTGTCCATGGTCAGGGCATCCCTTGAAATCCTTCTGTCATGACAACGTGTTGAATGTGTGGCAGGTCATATCTGTAGTGGTGCTCTGCAATGACTGCCCATTTTCTTGTAAAAGGTTTTAAAGGACATATTTAATATGTACACTTGATGGCATTAAACTATTTTGATTGCTTTAAAAAAACACAATAGGAAAAAAAAAAAGCAACTTTGAAGTTGTTCTGGCCTTCCTTTGCTTTGGTACTTCAAGTTTATACACAAAACAAATACTGGGTTACCATGGTAACTGCTTTTTCACAGGTTCACCCTGTGTAACATGCTATAAATCTTTCTTATGTGCTAGATGGCCAGAGATAAGGAGGTAAAATCTAGGCTCAGAGTTTGATGTATGGAAAGGAAAGTATAAAGTGTGCTCATGTGGAAGTAATTCAAGCAGTGAAAAGCACACAAATGTGCCAGTTTATCAGTGCATCTCTCTCTATTTTAATTAGTATTCCTCTCTTGGGATTACCTGCTTCATCAAGTTCCCTGTATTTACAGGCCGTCCTGTAGAACTGAAATTGTAATGTTATAGCTCTGTCATGTCGCTCATGGTTTTCTTAATAAACATTGCAGCCACCTATTTCTTAATGGGATTTGCTCAGAGCAGACTAACAAACAGAATTTGTGATGACCTCTGTGGAAAATCATTATTGCCTTGCAAGGCAGTTAGTGTCCCATAAATCAGTAAGATTATAACTTGCACTCTCCACAAAACACAGCTCCTGCCTCCTCCGTTGCCCTGCTGGGCTCACAAATTTTTGCTGAGGATAATGCCTGTGCTGGGCTGATCTCCCGTTGCACCAGCAGATTTTCTAAGTGTTTCAGCATGTAATTTGTAGTCAGTATCTAAATCTTAATAAGGAAAAGCTTTACATTGCAGAGAAACGTGCAGAGAAATGGGTGTCAAAACTGCAAACATGTCTTGGTCACTTTTGGTAATGAGAGTGCAGCACAATTCTGGCATAAGCAGTTTGTGCCTTGAAAATCTTTCAGACCAAACAGAGGCAGCAAACAGAAGTTTTAAGACAGAAATGCAGGGGTGTCAGAATTTCCCAAAGAGCACTTGGAGGTGCAGCAGAGGGGAGCTGAGCACTGAGTCTGTCTGGCTGCAAGGCATTGCCAGGTTTGTCCTCAGTGCAGGATTTTGTACATGTTCATGATTTTGAATGAGACAGAAAACTGAACTTCTCAATGTCTCCTGGTGACTGTAACCTTGTTGTGTGTTGCAGGGTAAAGCAGGGTGAAAACCCTGGAGTGAGAATATTTTGAGTAAAGAAATATGAAATGGTTTATTAGCATTGTACCAGATTTCAATGACATCCTGGGTGTGTACAGAGAAATATGCAAAACCCCAGTCCTTGGTCACACAGTGTTGTGGTGCTACTCTTACAGGTATTTGAGGACTTGATGTTCTAGAATTTCTCAAGCTCACCTCATCTTTTCACCCTTTTTTCTTTGTGGAGAATGTGTTCTTGGTGAAACACAGCATTAAAACATGAAATGCATGAAGTACATTAAAACATGAATAACTGGCAACATACTCTAGCTCTCTGCAACAGGTAGATCAAAACAACCCAGGATTTCCAACAAAAACCTGGCTTGCAGCCCCGTTTCTATTTTTACTGGTGGAATGAAAGCCTAAGGAGAACCATGATAGCAGGCAAGTGCATGTAGATATTTGTCCTCATCTCTTTCTTAACAGATACTGAAAGGCAGTTTTACTAGAACTCTGAATTCTTGTGCTTCACTGGGTTGGCATAAAGTGAGATCTGACACCTGAAATACTGGTTTTAAGGGCTGTGCCATGTTTCTCTGATGATCTGCAGCACTACAGCACCACACTGGTTTTCACCAGTGAGATTCTTTTTGGTAGGCAATAAACTTAGTTAAGGAAATTACCCCCATGTTATAATTATGTTAGAAGTGTTGTGGCTAATTGTAAATACCCATATTGTGTTTAGTTATCCTCAAACTTGGGAGCAGCTCAGACAAAAGCCTAAGATTCAGATTCTACATACTGAAGGAAAAACATTGGACAGTGTGTGATTTATTTTGCATTGATTGCTTTATCCATTAAGCTTACATACAGGGAGGCTTTTGTGAATGGTATCAGGCTGTAGGTAGGGAGCATAAAGAGCTGCTGGAGGGGTGCTTTGTTTATTACCAGCCATGCTATGGATGGGGGCATCAGTTGCCAGGAAAGTATTGAACGGTGAGACAAAAGGCTGACCTTGCAATGGGCAGCCCTAGGGATTGTAATGGGCTGCTTCCCGGATGAACCAGGCACTTTGGCACCAGCCTCATCCCCTGTCCAAAGGAGAAAACAAAAGTGCCTGAGAACCAGAGCCTGCCTTGGCTGTCGGGCTGTTGCTGGCACAGGGCAGAGCCACTTGCTGAGATCTCCTGTGAGCTTCTGTGCCTAAAAGGAAGGAGCTGCAGCCCTCACCAGACACCACAAGTTTGATCCTTAAATAAGGGTCACAAGTAACAACAACAACAGCAGCAACAAAAATAACAATAATAATAATAATAATAATAATGTGTCTTTTAGGGGATAAGGTTGCAAAACAGCAGAGCGAAGGTAGTTTGGTCATTAAATACCTTAATAAGCTTCCTGGGTGCTGAGTGTTTTCAACTTTCCATGAATCAGGAGTCCCAAATGATTTAATTGGCTCCAAAGCCCAGAAGGCTGTGCTGTCCCAGTCATTCAACGTGTTAAAGCGTAACTTGGGTTTCCTGAATTACCTCGGTATTCTTCCATTGAACACAAGGCCTGGAGAGGAGACAGTGGGACTTAGCACTTTCCCTGATGTTAAGTTGGGACATGGCCAGAGTACATCCAGAGGAGTGGGAAAAATTTCCCAGACATGATGGTTTAGATGTGCCCATGTAAACACTGTCTGCTTTTCCTGATTTATTTGACGATGTCACCTGGATAAACTTCTACAATGCTAAACAGTACCTTTGAAACTCCATCTCCTGCAGGGAATACTCACATCCCACTTTTATGCATTTGATCTGAGTACTTCAATCGCCAGCTTAGGTGATCTGTGTGAACTCACTGGAGTCTCCAGTGGCAATTCAGAGCCTCTAAGCATCAAACTAGAAGCCACTTCTAAAGGGAGGATTTTTTACACATCTTTTTCTAAAACTGAAACAATCCAATAATGCTCCTTAAGTGCATTGTAGGAGTCTTATAAGAACTCATTCAGTGACTGTTTTGAGAGACCTGGAACCAGAAGATAAAAAACATCTTTAGTCTTACTGTGGCTGACTCCATTGCATCCAGATGGAGGATAATTGTGGTTGACTATCTCTCAGAAAAAAGAGTGATGGTTAGACCTTAAAGGGAGCAAAGCACAAGGTGAAATTAGCATCAGAGATGATGAGGATATTGACTTTAAACATGTGCAACAGAGTAGAGATTATATTAATATTGTAATGGTTGCATAGAGGTGTGTTAGGAACTGGAAGTGAGGCTTTTAGTCTCCTTGAGGTAACTGAGTTTCTGTACTGAGACTTGAAATCTTACACAACTTCTGACCAGCTTGAAAAGTTTATTGAAGCACTGAGTATCTTTTCAGCCTGGTTTTCATACACGGCATGGCACAGTGAAACTCTTCTGTGGAAAGGGATCTTGTGTTGTCACTGTGCATGTAATACATCTGCTTCTTGGTTAAAATGTTTCCTCTTCATTGAACTTCTTGGAGAAGTTCCAGATGCATCCATGTTTTTATTAGCAAGATAACTAAATCCAGTTTACAAACAGAAGGCAGCCTCTCCTGTTGTTGTGGTTCTTTTAATGCATCAATTCAAAAAATAGATTTTTTTTTTTCCTAGAGAACATGTTTTTCATGCATTGAAGTTTTCTCATACTGTCATTTCTTCAAAATGGAAAAAACAGGTTTGTTTGGTTTTCCATGGTGCTATCATCAAATCATTAACATAAAAAAGGATACAACAGAAATGAAATGGAAATAATATAATGAATCATATTTAAATATTTTCCTATATCTGCCTTATTACTGTTTGCCTTTTTCTTTTCTAACTGAAATCTATGGCAGATTACAAAAACTGGAAAGCTTTTCTTCTTTCCCCACATACTAGAAAGCTGTATGTTAGGTAAAACATACAGACACATGGACAAAACTGTTAATGAATTAGCATCTTAAATGATTTTAAAGACCCACCAGGAGACAAACATGAAATAGTAAATTATGAAATTGTTTCTTTATATGTAAATTACCTAACAGATTCCCTCAAAAGGTTTTGTCCCCATGAAAATTATATGCCCATATCTTTGTATAACCATTATACAAAGATATGGGCATATAACATAACCTTTCCTTTAAACTCTTGTGATTAGGTGTAAGCTCATTGTATTTTTTGATGTATCCATAACTGATCAAGATTACACAAATGTGACAATAATTTGTGTTTAGGAAAGTCATTTTGCATTAATCATACTTGGTTGTGGGGAGAAGTGTGGGTGTGACTTTTCAAATTAAGCAGCCACAGAGAAAAACACTTAGTGATTTTCTTCAAGTAAGTTAATGTTTTGAAAATTATTTTCATTTGAAAGCAAACAATCTTGAGATCTGCGTTTTAGAAGGAGGAGGGATCTTTTATTTTTATTCTCATTTAATGTTCCACTCTCTTCCTTGGCATTTTTCTTGCACTAAAAAAATTAATTAACTTAATTGAGTTCATTTGGAAATAGTAACAGAAGGATGACAGATGCATTTGTTGACCCTTTCCCTAATGAGGGAGCATTGTGTCATTCAGTAGCTGCCCAGTGCTGTGCGTGCATGGAAGGAGTACAGCACTGGTCCCACTCCTTCTGCCGCTTAATGAGCAGAAAATGTCCCCCCACTTTATTACCAGCCTGCAATAAAAGCTGAAAAGATGATCCTGCTGGTCCCCCACTGGGGGTAGCAAGGCCATCTCTGGTGCCCATTCAGGGCCTTCCTTGTCTGTGTCCAGACTGAAGAACTTTTAGAAGGACAAAACTCTTTGGAAAAACAACCAAGATGAAAAATGGAGATGTTTCCATTTTCCTGGAGGCAGGAGGAGAATGCCTCAGCCCTCTGTGCCCCTGCCATCTCTGAGCAGCCAGCATTGGCATCGCTGCTGAGGCCCCTCCAGTCCTCTCCTTCTCTGGCTGGGGGTATTTACAGTTGCCAGCTCTTCCTCAGGCTTTTCTGTGTGTTTGCACACCAGTGTCTGGTCTGGCTCCGATTTTTGCCTGGGCTTCCATGTGCAACTGCTCTGTGAAAAGTAGTTCTGTGCACCTGAGTAACAAACATCATCTGGGACAGGAGGTTTACTCGGAGGGATCCAGCCAGTGTGAAAGTTTTACTTTATGGTGGGATCATGCAGAGAAAGCTGACTACACAAAAGCCTTAAGTAATCTCTCAGGAATTTACTCTTTTTACTTACATGGATTATCCTTAAAAAACCCCAAATTTTCACTTATTTTTAAAGCTAAAACTGAGATCACTGTTGTGGTGGTTTTTTTGGTTTTGTTTTGTTTTGGTTTGGTTTTTTTTGGTTTTTTTTTGTTTGTTTGTTTGTTTTCTATCTAATCAGACATCCAAGGAGACAGCCTAGAAGTCAAGAATGGATACAGGGGAGTTGGGGGCTTATCCTTTATGGCACCCCCCTTCCCCCTCAGGTTCAGGCTTCCTCTCTCCCCAGTTGCAGATGAATGTTGGGACAGTGGTACAGGCTCAGGTGAAGACAGATCCCCTTCCACATCAAGCCTCCCACTAAGCTCCAGAGGTCCAAATTTGTCTCATAATTCACAGTTTCAGACTGCATGTTGGAAACATCTGCTAACCTGTCCACAGACATGAAAAAAAGGGGGTTTATGTATTGTAGTCAACTTGATTTAGAGGGGTAAGAGTTATTGCAAGACAAGGAGGCATCGGCTGTTGTTCCTCGCAGAGCGAGAACCACCACATGGCCGCAGCAGACTGTTTTTGGCAAGCACGGCTGATGCTCACTAATGTGCATGTTTCCTATGAAACACGAGGGATGAGCCATGAAAAATGCCAAGCAGCTCTCCAGGAGCAAGGCACGTTTGGCTTTCCTCACTGCTGAGTCCCGTTCCCCTGGGGTTCTTCGGCTCCTGAGGCTCTGGTTTACCACACCTCCCCTGTGCAGCAAAACACAGACACACATGCTCAAAGTTAAACTTACTCCTAAGACTTACATAACTCATTAAATACAAGCATATGCGTTTAAATGCTCTCCTGAGTGACACCCTCACAGCACATGCCAGCAAACACGTATTTAATTTCATGCATTTGGTGAAATGTTGATTTTGTTTTATTTATTTTTGTGCCTGGTGAGAAGGAAAAGTTCTTTTTAGTTTTCTGCAACTGTCTGTATAGAGAGTGTTGAAAACCTGGACTCTACACCATCAGTGAGAAGCTTCACTACCTACTAAATCTAATTACTTCCCCCTGTGGTTTTAAAAAGTCAATGGTGATTTCTAAATGAGTGTTCTACATAATAAATTAAATTATTTTAACAACAGCTTGTATCTTTAAAATCTGACTGCAAGGTAAGATGTGTTAGCTATTGGGCATCATATGTAGAATAAGAGGCAACATTCCCAGTGCCCAGTATAACTTTGACAACAAACAAGCAGTAACATTTATTCATTAAGAGAAGAACTGTCCATTCCTGCAAATAAGATAAGATGCCACCATACAGCCCCAGCCCAGCAGAAAGCATCCTGGCTTTGGCCAGCTGTTGCATGAGCATGGCTTTGCTGGAGCAGGGCAGGATTTTGAGGACATTTTTCTTCCCAGTGAACACTATTGTCCCCTTGCTAAAGTGTGCAGTTTCCCTGTTTAGATTGGGCTGATCATTACAGGTCATTCAGCAAAGTTTTGAGCATGTTCTTGCCTTCAGCAGGAAGTTAATTAGCATGCTTTGATGCTTGTGGGTTCATTGCTGCCCCTCTGATTTGGAGCAAGGTCAAACCAGCATTGAAGCAGAACTAGAGCTACCACACTTCAAATGTGTCCAGGTTTGACTAGGGTAAAAGCCCTTTAATTAATACAGGTGGCAAGTTTGTACCAGTAGAGCTTTTGGCTTGGGATCTCCATGGGGAAAGATTAAATGCTTCTACTTTTCTAGAAGTTATACTGCCCTAGTGAGATTTTTACCTTTATTTTTTTTTAAATAATGCCTTCCAGGTGTGGAAGGGAAACCTCCTTTCATTGGCTTGAATGTGCAGTGGGGTTGGTGAACCATAAATGGACATGTTTCAAGTGTTGTCCCCAGAAGGATTTCTGAGAAAAGTGAAGGAACAGACAACATATTTTTATTATTTTTAAATGGTTAAGGGTGAACCATAAAACTGTAAGGTGGTTTACTTTAGAACAGAAACTTCTTGGAAGCTTTCTCCAGTGGTGAGATAAGAAAACTCCTGGAAAAGTGTAGTTTCATTGTGGACAAGCAAGGTGAGGGCTGAGAGGTGACGCTTAGGATATTAGAAGAAGAACATTTTTTAGAAGAGCTGTACATAGGCCTGATGGAGAGACAGTTTTTGGAAAAAGGTCTGCATGGATGAGCAGTGCAGAGGAGCAGTTGTGTGCTGCTGGAAACTGGCCTCACGCCAACAACTGATCACTGCAGATGCAAAATCCAAAATGGAAAGGGTTCAGTGGTGTGAAACCCTGTGGCACAGCTCTGCTCGGCCTCACCAGCTGGTGGAGCAGCAGGGTGGGCACCAGGGCAGATGTGCTGGGAGGCTGGAGGCTCCCAGGCCCCAGGCCTCCAGCAGCTGTGTCCCTGCAGCTGGGAGCCCATCGTGCACATGGGGCTGCTCCTCCCCCGGGCTGTCTGCTTGGTACTGACAACTGCAGGCCATAGTACAAGGAGCAAGTTCTCTCAAGGTATCATTGTCTTTATTAAAACAGTGTAAATCATGAAGATTCTGGGGGTTTTGTTTTGCAGATGGTGGGAGGAGGTTGTTCAGGTGCAAAGGTTCAAACTGAAGCAGTGTTACAACTTTCCTATTTATTTTTTGTCATGACAAAATGAGAACTATATGGTGGCAATGTTTTAAAATCTATACTAAGACAAATGCATGCAGTTGCATATATTCATCTCTGTTGGACACAGGAGGGAATTCTTCTTGCTCATCTTTAAAGGTCGTTGTCCCTAGTCTGTCTAATAACAAAATATTAATTAGAGTAACTGGTATAATCCTCATTTATCCCTGACAGTCTGCTAAAGCCTGCATAACCCTGCAGGCTTACTGCCAAATTTTAGTGAGTGCAAGAGATGCCATGGATTTGTGGTCATGGTCGTTTCTTGTGCTGTAAGTAAATGAAATGATCAAAATGCACAAGCAGCATCTGACATTAATTGCATGAAATACAGTTCTGCTGAGAGTTAAACAAAAGAGAAATTCACTGCTGGAGACTCCTTGTCTTAAAGATTGATGTTACGTGAGACAACAGCCTTAAAATTCATTATTTAAAGTTTATTGGAGGCTGCTGACAGGGGAGGCCTTCTCGATGAAAAGAACTCTTCATGTGGGATTTCCTAGTTTCTTAAACAGGGTTGGGCTTTAGAGAAGACTGTGTTAATAATAGTTAGACCTTTTGGGTTCCTTATGTTCTCTGTAATGCTCAGGAAATCTGTGCTGCTGCCCCATATTCTCAGATTCAGAAATAAGATTGTGCAGGTATAGACAGCTGCTTAGTGCACTCCGTTTAAAAAATGACATTTCCATTCCTGTTTGGAAGCAAAAGCACTGTGAGGCTTATTAGAGCTCAATTAACATAATATATTGCAGTTACTACTCTCAGAATGATACCAGACATCCCCCTCGGAGGGGGTAAATTGAATCCTGATAACTGGCATTTAAACAAAACTGGAAACCAGCACTTAATAATAGGCAGAAAAATACAGAATGTAATTGTTCCTCTTCTGAGTTCAGCTGAGTCTGGCTGCAGGTGAAGAATTAACCATAGACTTCCATCCTTTGTTAAGCAAAGGAAAAAAAAAAGAAACTTTAGCCTGAAATAATCATTACACTTGATAACATGGTTTGCTGTCAGTAGAGAGCTTAGAGAGGAGGAAGAAGTTTTATAGTCCTCAGCTTAGCACTTGAGGGACATTTATGGACTTTATCAGGCATTCCTTCCCAGGCCCTGCTCTCATTTTCTTAAAGGACAAAGATAATAATTTTTCAGTCTACTACAATCTCCCAGACTTCTTACTGTGGTCCCTTACTCCTAACACTGTGTTCCAGCTAAAATCTTAAACAGAATTGTCTGTGTCCTCTGTAACCTGATGGGAGAAAAATCAGTGTTGAGTTAGTGCCTCAGAAACAAAAATCCAATGGCTATTAGGTTGCTCACAAATCAATATGATTTTCAGGCTTCTGAACAGAGCTTTGAGTTATTTTGGTGTTGTAACAAACAGTTTATGTGAAAATCTTTTTCTCTAAATATTTGTTTTTATCATGATCCTCAAATCATGATCTTGTAAACAAAATCATTATAACAGATACAGGAAGTTTTGGGGCATTAAAGTGAATTGCATTTAGTCGGTTCCTCCTCATGCCTAAAAAAGAGGCTGCCATGGCAAGCTGCCAAAGCTGTGTCCATACATTGGTGCACTTCATGGGTTTAGCTCAGTGCAGCAAAAACTTAAGTTGGGAACGATCTATCAGAGAGTGGTTGGGTGGGACATTCTCCCCTTGCTTCACCCAGCTGTGTCTATCCATCACAGACAGTGCTGCTAAGTAAGAACATTCAGTCCAGCAGTTTTGGAGAACACTCCTTGATTTAAAATGTAGTCCCTGCTAGAAGGTGTCAGCTGGAAAATTTGTCAGTTGGAAAAGAAAGCTGAGTTGCAAGACCTGTTAAAGATGTGGGGATCTATGAAAAAAATGGTGATGGGTCTGAGGGTATTTAATTATTTTCATTACATGTAAAACACAGCTAAAATAACTTACTGGGATCATTCACGTGTAACCTGAAGTAATTATGACAAAGAGCTGGCAGGCAGGAGCTGCCTTCACGAGCCACTAGTGTTCACACTATGCACCACACTTTACCCAGGTTCTTTTTCTCCCCACACTCACATTCAGCAAGATGCTTGAGGCCATGATTACATCCATTAAAGCTCTCTTAAACATATGATTTAGTACTTTATTCTATAGAAATCTTTGCTGAATTGGGCAGTCAGTGCCTTTCTTGTGACCATGTCAGGGCTGGGTGCCCTCAGCAGAGCCTGTCCCCTTGGTTGTGCAGCAGCACAGGGTATCGAAGGCTTGATTACTGTTTGTTAAGTGATCTGAAATCCATGGAAGGAAGTTGTCACAGGAAGGCAACATATTGCAGAATATGGCTGTTCTGATGTACTTGTTTATAGGTTCTGGGATCCCTTGGAGATGGAAAGTGTTGCATAAATGTGAAATGTTAATTATTTCATGTAGCATTACTCATGCAAAGGTACTGCAGGCCTATCTGATTAACATCTGTGCTGGTTAATTTCAGATGTGTTTAAATATTGTTATTGGACAAATTGAAACTACAAACAAAACCTAATTTGTAGTTTTATATTGATGGTAAGACTCCATTATTATTTTTTATGTAACTTAATGCAGATTATGTGCATGTATTAATTATGAATAAAACTGTACAATACAATGGGTCATGAGTGGCCAGTATTTCAGTGATTAAAATAACAAAGCACAGTGGAAAGAAACATATATAAATCAAGACCTGTTTTTAATTAATATCAGCCTCTTTGGAAACATGTCATGCAGGTCTGAGAGTGGTGCTGCCGATGTCCATTGCAGTTTAATAGCCTCCTTTGTGTGGTTCCAATTTGCATGAGATTTACTTGGGAATTGATTCTTCTCCAGCCCGGCTAGCTGCTATTTTGGGAAGACAAAAGGGACCAAGTATGGTGCTGTAGCTCAAGCACAGGGCAGGATTTCAAGAGCTGCACCCCAACAGGCTTTGTATGGCTGTCAGGCTGCTTTGTTTTCCTGAGCTGCTCCAGTCCAACCGCTGAGTTTGTGAGCTTTCTGTCTAACAGAATAGAAGTAATAATAGTTCAATTATTATTTCTAAAAATAGAAATAATAGAAAGTCCAATTTTCCTTGGACCCCAGGCATTTAATAATCTCTTAATGGTTTATGCAAGTTCTGAAGATGGGGAATTGCAGCTTCTTTTTAGCAGGTGAAGCCCAAGTGTCTGTATGAGCTCCTCAGCCCCAGCCTGGCAGCCCTGTTCTGGTACAAGGAGCAGGGCAGTGCCTGAGCCCAGCTGGAGCAGATCTTTCCCTGGCCTTGGCCGTTCCAGCCCCAGGTGGTGGGATTTGGAGTGAGCAAAGAGGGCTTTGAGCCACCCAAGGGTGCTCTGCCCCATTGGCTGTTTGCTTTAGCATGGGCATAGCATGATTTTGTGCCAGGTGACCTTATTCAAGTGGCTCCTTATTGAGCACCTCATTGCTTTTATTTCCACAGGGACTGCAGTCTCATAGGTTGTACCTGTATGACACTGGCTGAAGCTCATTCTTGTGTAGATGTGACCATGGCTGGGTGTGCACTTAACACCAACCTGACAGACCTGTGAAGTTGTGCAGGTAGAGCACAGTAAGGTCAAGGGCAGCATCCAACAGAAGATCAAATGTGGGAAATGTAGTTTGCACCATAGCCCTTGGCATCTCTGTTGAGCTTGCAGACAAGTGTGCCAAGCAGTATTGGTGCTAAAGTGATTTTTGGGATATAAAGACCTATTTAGCAACATTATCACAAAAATGATAAATGTGAAGCAACTGAAAAGGTAAAATCTAAATAAACAGAAAGAAAAGCTGAGGGTGTTGTGACAGGGTTTTTATACAGTATTCAAAGTAGAAACATGTAATTGTAGCACCATCTGAGTCTCTAAGAGAGGCCAATCCTGCATGGTCCCGATTCCGGTGGGAAGCAGAGCGTCGGTGGGAGCTGAGATGACAGAGCTACTGGCAGGATGAGACCAGGAGCTGGCATGTTTCACAAGTGGCTCTTTTTGCTGTTAGCAACCAGCTCTTCTCTGACGAGTAGCAAAATAAAATGAGTGATGTGCTTTTTTGGTTCAAGGAGTTTTAAAATGTGATGGATAACTGCCAGGATAGGAGCAGCACTCCTCCCTTATCTTTGCTTTTAATGTACAGTGAAGATGAAGGCATTGCCTTGAAATAGTCTCCTGCACTGGGCAAGCAGAAGATGAAAAAGAGAAAAATCCTGGCTGAAGGACCATGGCAAAAACAGTGTGCAGAATAGCCTCTGTAAAATGTGTCACGATAGGAAATCAATTTTGAATTACACTATGTGATGCATACTGTATTTTCCATCCTTCATTGTAATGAGCAAGCACACCCTTACGTAATTATGGCTTTTTAAGAGATTGCCTTTGGCTGAATTTATTGCCAGACAGATCTATCCCATGGCATTTAAACTTCACAATGCTACGAAATGTGCAAGCTGGCTGAAATGGCAGGAGGATGCTTGTAAAACTTCATGTCAGTGAGGGCCATCTCTCTTTTGCTCCTACATCTCATTGATTTCTTGCAGTGGGTGAAAACCAACACAAATTGCTGCCACAGATCTCTTGCAGGAGCTGAGTTTCAGCCCCCTCAGCTATACCACAGCAGCAGCAACACTGCTGCAACAGGAAGAAGGGGTTTTCCTTTCATACATGGACTGAGATCCTCTGTCCATGTATCATGTCCTTCAAGGAAGGCTGAATAGCTGACATGGCTGAACATGCAGAGGTGGTGACAAGCATTGAAATAACTCTGCACAAATTGGGAAGTGACGCTTGTGCTCTCCTGGTGGAAATCCCCAGACACTTTAGATGTGACTGGCTGCAAGTTGCTGGCATGCAATGGCTGCAGTTTCACGTTCTTCCACAAGACATTTGGGCACAGTTTCCAGTGTTACCTCTGGGTTGAGCTGTAACAGAGGCCCTGAGTGAGCCTGTTGGGCTTGAATGAGAAGGGAGACACTCATCTTCCATGCACATTTGCTTCCTCAGCCTTGCAGCTTAGGATGCAGGTGCAGATGCAGGTTATGATAGTGACTTTTGGCATGTGAGCAGCCTTCCATTCCAAAAGTGGATGGATGGATGGATGGATGGATGGATGGATGGATGGATGGATGGATGGATGGATGGATGGATGGATGGATGGATGG
>VZUI01063425.1:0-80442 GCA_013401135.1 Cettia cetti | reverse complement strand
AGGAGCGCCGCCGCCCCCGGGAGCCGCCCCCCGCCGCAGCGCCCGCCCCCCGGCGGGGCCGGGGCACCCCCGCGGGCTGAATGGTTCGCTCCCCTCAGGCCGGGGTCGCGGGAGCGGGGCGGGCAAAGGGCAGCCGGGATGGGGGGGAAGGGTCGGAGCAGGGGTGGACGGGCGAGAACGGGGAAATGGGCACAGGGATATCCCCGGAGGGGCCGCCATGGATCTCTTCACGATCCATAAATATGAGTCGCCAGGCAATTTCCTGCCCGCGAGATTAGCTGAGCAAACAGGGCGGCGCTGGCTGGGCGCGGGCCCCGTTTTCCGTGCCTCGGGCTGGGGTGCGCTTTACCTGCGCCCGCCCTCTACCTCATCCTCCTCCTCCTCCTCATGCCCGGGGAAGCCGCGTTTCAGAGGGGGCTGCCCTCCGCCCTCCCGATCCCGGAGCGGAGCCGGGTTTCCTCCGTTCGCTGGCTGGGGCACCTCTGCCACTCAGCCAGCCCAGGGTCACACCGTGCTGTTGCCTGTGCCTGAGGTGTCCTGTAAGTCAAGATTTTCTCTTACCTGAGAAAAATACACCCGTGAAAGTATGTGTGTAACACACAGATACCCTCGTGTGTATAAATACGCGGGGCTCCAAAAAGACCCCCAGTCCCCGTGCATCACCGAAGGATGCAGCTGCCACCATCAGCATTTTGCTGTTCCCAAAGCAGGGAACGGGCTGGTGCGCCCGGCCGGCCCTTGCTGGAGGGGTTTTCACACCAAAGCAATCCCATAAACCAGCACCAGCTCGGCAAAGCGGGATTGCTAGAGCAGCGCGTCTCGCCCGTCCCGTGTTTGGAGGTGCCAGCCCGGACCTGCAGGGGTCCTGGCTCAGGAGGCTGCTCAGTGACAGAGAGGCAGTGGGGCCACCGGCGGGGTTGGAGCTGTTCCAAGGGGGAAGAAAGAAGGGGACAAAGACTCCGGGAAGGGTCGTCCCTCGCCCGGGATCACTAGGTGCTGGCAGCCCGAGGCGTATCACCAAGCTTCACTTTGCGAACGCCTGTACAGTGCCAGGGTTGGTAAGGAAACGCCGGCGGTGAGACATGCGAGCCAGCCTGGAGGACTCAGGGCAGCCAGCCAGAGTATCCTGCACAGCGATCTGGTTTCGTGCTGTGTGGCCTCGTCACTCTACCTTTCCCCATTTGTTTCCCAAAGAGGGAATTCGGGAATAGCAGCACTTACCTGTTGCGCAGGGGTTCTGCGGGATGGGTCAAAGCTCAGGCAGCGCTCCGGGTAAAACCACTGCGGAGGCTGCTGATGTTCCCGTGTGCCACCAGGACACGGGGTTTGTGTGATACACTTCCTGCCGTACATATTCCAGGGGATATTTTACTTGGCCAGGACTGTACCTTTACTGCAATATAAACTTTGTAATAACTCATTAATACCTGGAATCTGTATAGTGACACCCACAACAGTAGAGAATATTAAAAGAAAGCACCCTTGGCTGCCCTGATGTCTACTCTAGTTTACTATAAAAAGACAAGCTTTGAGATAAGTTGCTCTAAAAGGCATGGTCTCTTCTATGATGCCTCCACACACATCCCAATGTTTCATTTTCCACTAGCATTGAACCTGTTTTGTTCTCTGAGCAAGCAAGGAGAATTACTCGCACTTAAAACATAAAGGCATATGCGTGTAATAAATGCAGAGTTAAGGACATGCTCACAGTTGGTAGAACTGAAAATTACTTTTAATTCTGCCACAGCCAGAACCAAAAGCAGCCAGCCTTCACCTCACATGATCTTCCTTTTAAGTGGGAAAAACTGTAAGTAATAGTCTACAAAAATCTCCCTAGGGAAGATGAAGCCTAGGAGTATGGAAAGCTGCAACTTTGCTCTTGCAGTCAAACTGTTGCTCTGAAGGACTTGTGATATGTCAGCTGAAATGTTCCTTCACTTAATTCCTACCCAGTAGGTGGGGAAGAAGCAAAGCTTGATAAGGCAGACCATCATTTCCCCTGATACCTGTATGCTGGGGAAACTTTGTCTAAATCAGTGTAATCTGATTGTTTTCGGCAAAAGAAATAAAAATACAGAATAGGACTTATTTCTAAAATAATAGTAAATACTTAAAACCAGCCATAGCTGAGGCCCTAAAATAACTTGGTAAGTTGCAATGTTTAATAGGCAAGAGTCTGGCAATATAAAACAACAACAAACCACCCCCTCCCCCCCTTACATTCTACGAGTAGGAAATACTTAAAAATTAGGAAACAAGTGACCCTCCATAAACTAAAGAGCTGAAAACTCTTGTTGGAGCAAAAGAAGCAATGCTACTATTAAAAAAAAAGGTCAGGAAAAATATATGGAAACTTGCACGAAAGCTATAAGTTGTAGATGGGTTCAACAGTCCATCTAGCTAGCATTAACAGTACTCATGACAATTGCACTTCAGCATCAACTGTACTGCATATCACAGAGGCTTTTAGAATTCTCCACCCTTCAGCATGCAAGCATGCCCAATAAAAGTTTGGTTTCCATGGTAATTTATATAAGTAGAAATCAAATGTTGGAACGTTTACAAAAAGCATGCTTTAATCAGGAGCATTGAAAATGGTAATAAAATTCCATTTTGTTACCATACTTCAATGCCATGCTTCTATAAAATAGGAGAGATCACTTCAGCTGCTTCAGAACTGAAGTAATCTCTGAGCAGGCACCTGCAGTCACAACCTCTGCATTACTTAGTCCCTTACCTTCACAGATTTTATCCACATCAGGTGTGGACATCACTGCATTTCTGTCAAATGAGCCAGAGCCCACAGCTCCACAGGGAGTTGGTTCAGGCTTTATGTTACCTGCAGGAGGAGGGGCAATTCCCAGCCTGACAAAATCGGCTGAGATAAAGCTTCCCATTGATGTTGGGTGCTGTTACACTCAACCTTTTCTTTGGTGGCAAAACTGGTCTGGTGTCTTCCATTTTGTGCCTTAACTACTCATTTGGATTCATGATCTATGATTTGTTACATTCTTAGGTGGGGTGATGCAATTGGTTATGAAAACCAGATCAAGAAAATGATCCAGTTGAAACCTCTTCCTTCCTAACACCTCTACCTCTTCTGAAAAAGGTCCAAAAAATACTTGCATTAGAGTGATTGATGAGAAGAGAAACAAATAGATCTGAGCAGTTGTGCTTGAGACTGAACCCCTGTTTCTTGAACCAGCATCACCAACACGCCAATGGATTATTAAGTTGCACCCTTTTTGAACAAACCTGTCACAACAAATGAAGTTGTAAGGATTCAATGCTTTCCAGCATGTAACCAGACCATTTTGAACCATTTGTTTATAGCTTGAAAACCAGAATTTAAGTGAAACTTCAAAGTCAGCAGCAATTCCTCTGCTGTAACTTCCTCAAAGACATTTTGAGGCAACGTAGCAGGCTGGATTCTAGGTTATGAAAGAATCTTGATTTTTAAGGCTCGTTGGGAATCTGCAAAATCCAAAGGCAACATGAAGGGTGACTGCATTCATCAGTACCTTTCTGATTGAAAAAAATCACACCCTGTAGTTACACTGGTCATCCTAGTTAAAAATCTAAAAATCTCTTAATCCAGCACACAGTAGAAATGTATAAGAGTAATAAGAGTAGTTGGAGTTCAACCAGCAGAGTGTTCTTTTGACTCGTCCTAAAACTTTCTTGAGCTGTCACACAAGAGCCATCAAGAAGAAACTGCCTGGGGAAAACAAGTTACATGAGTAATCAAATCTCATGCTTCAGGGCACAAGTCAATTGCTGGAAGGGTCAAGAGAGGAATTTCCTTACTCTTCCTTTGCACAGTTGTACACAATTAACTGGGTTCTAATTGCAAGGCAAAAAAGCAATTATATTTTGCATTTTCTGAATCATCAGGCACTGGCTGCTTTTGCAGTTGGATTCAGAGCTTAGGAGACAGGTCTGGTAGGTGGGTTTTGTTGCACTTCTGTGAGTTTTTGCCTAGATTTACAGCACATTTGGGAGGTTTGGTCTTCCTTTATGCTGACTGCCCAACCCATAGCATAACTGTGTTGCAGAACTCCCACTAAAGGGAGACTAATTTTGGCAGTTAATTTTCTGTTAATAATAAGTAGTTACCTTAAAAAAATCTCTCTGTCTATAATTGCACAACTCATAATGACTCACTTAAGTAGCAGCAGTGTTGTATCCATAATGGCCCAAAGATATAAACAAGACAAGATCTGTCGGAGAGGTAACCATTTTCATTAAGCAACTGGACCATTTAATGCAACAGAAGAGCATGCTATTTCTTCATTAAATAGGGTACTTTAGTAACCAAAAAGATTTTTTGTTACCACAGTACAGACATTGCTTCAAATCACAAGAGCACTCCCCTATTAGCTTGTGTATGGTTCTCTGTCTTCACAGCTGATTAATTGCTTCCCTTTCCTAGAATCAGCGTGTGCACTGGTCAGTGGGGGTGGCTTAGGGCTTCATCAGCCAGCTCTGCTACTGCTGCTAAGCTCTCTACAGTGGTAGTAAAGTGTTTTTTTCCTGTACACAAGTACATCACAAGATATGTGACCTGTGACAAAACATGTGGAAAACTACAAGCACTAGGAAAACCTTGGTCAGTGCTCCTCATAGATGCCAAAACAGTAGGAAAGCAGTTGGCACGAGACATGGTGCAAATTCTGTAGCTACACTGGTTTACAATTATAGTCACAATTATACAATTATAGTAGTTTTGTACTCAGTGGTTGGATACATGGGTACATCGTTGTCCGTTCTAGTCTTATCTTTTACCCAGCAAGCAATAAGCTGATTCATAAGTCCTTACATGTACCCAAGTTTGTGACCTTATGATTTCCTTCTGATGCCAAGCCAGGGAAGTTTTCTGTTCTCCTTTGGTCTCTATTATCAAATCCGGATGCATATATAACAGTACTGGGGGTCATGCTAGTAAGACAGTACTTCCTTTAGTAGCAAGTGAGAAGAAATCTAAAGCAGTTTAAGCTATTTACCCAAGGTTCCACAAGAAATCTCAGTGGGGGCATGGTATGGAAGAGAAGAACCAAAGTTAATACTTTAATTTCACAGTCAGTCTGTGTAAAGATGGATCTCTCTGTGTTGAAATAAATTCTCATTTGTTTTCGTCCTCCTGGAAAAGGTATTCTTTCCCTTCAAGTGAAATTAAATTAAGTAGCATGAAGTCAAAAGAGGTAAAACAAGGTATTTGTACCAAAAAGAAAGATGGTTGCCAAAATTTCTTTCATTCTGTTCAGAGTCATTTGGGCTTTTGTAAAGGAAAAAGCTTTGCCTAATGAAGTTTAGATAAAATATATTCTCACAGTTTATTCATGAAGCTGTTTTTGCTGACAAGTTTTTATATGTGCATTCAGAAGCGCTGTAGAGATTTTCTTTTCAGCAGATGGCCCCCAAATGTGGAATTATGTCCCATTAACAGCACAAAGGATGACACAATATTGCTACTACTTTCTCACAGTAGTAGGGGCAGAATAAGATATACTTTAGCCTCAGATTTCTGGGTTTTTTTTCTCCTAACTGAGGCAGGATTAAAAGCATCTGAAAAATGTAAATTATAACAATTGTCTCCCTACACAGCCCTTACTTATGATTGCCTTAAATGCTTAGACAAAATATACTAAACCCAAAGACAGACATCTTGAAGATGTGCTAATACCCAGGGTAAAATCAGCCTAAACTGAAATAGAGGTCAAATGACAACCCACCATCTAGCTTTCCCACTGCACTGGCACCCCCTTCAACAAAATCCTGAAAGTATAACAGAATAGTGGAGAATGTCAGAGAATGTCACAGAATGCATTTATCCCCCAACAGAATATGCAAGGGAAAGGAGAAGATGGTCCAGCATTTCCCCACAGGTTTTTAACGGATGGGTGCTGTACAAATCTGGCTCCTAAGGCCAGGATATATATTCCCTGTGCCAGATTAACCTGTATTCTGTTCTTCCCTTTTCTCCTTATGTCAGCCCCATTTGGGTTACCCTGGGGAATAATGGGGGACTGTGCCCAGCCATCCTACAGGTAACAGTGTTCCCTGTACCTGCTCTTGGATGTGCTACCTGCCTTACACGGTCTGTCACAGGCCAGTAGCAGGACTGGGCTCTGGCAGGCTGGGCAGGGGATGAAACTGTGGGAGGGCTCTGGATCACCTTGCCCTTTGTGCAGGCTGCAAACTGCTGGAAGAGCTTTTGGCACCTGTGCCAAAAGAAAGTAAAGTAAAGCACTTGGGTACTTCAGATTCAGAGCTCTGCATCTCTCCCTGTGCCCAGGTCAGTGGGAACTCTGCTCTCTAATCAGAAGCTAAAGCTTTGCAGGGCAGCGCCCCAGCTAATGGTACAAGGTAAACTGAAAAGCAAATAAACACAGATATTTTGGGAATATGAGTAGTTTGAAAATGCTGTTTTACAGGAGCTGAGCCACGTAAAATCTGCTGTCTTATGCACATGTCGTTGTCTACGCTGCTCCCCACAAAGCATCAGTCCCTGTCCTGCCACGCTGCTCCTGGAGCTTGAGCACCCCTTTCCACAGAGCCCCAAATAAGCTCTTTGCTCTGGGTTGCACCACTGTGGCCATGACACCACACATTTCCCATGAAATTCCCACTGACTCATGTAGGATTAGGCCCACAGGAAGCAATAAAATATGCTTGCTGATCCCACAGCATCACAGGAAATTAACATATGACAGTCTTTAACACATTGTTTTAATAAATTCTAATTTTGTACTGTAGTTTAAAGACCACTGTAAAATCTGAGATAGGAAGCTGGGGGTTGTTGCGCAATGCTGTCCCGAGGGAGACGCAGTGATAACCATGGAGTCGAAGCGGGAAAAAGAGGAAGTTTAATTTTTTCTACAACTTATATAGATTTCTAAAAGGAAGACCAGATTGGAAGACTGAGGTTCAACCTCTTCAACTTCACTGGTTTTAGAAAGTGTCCATCAAGATTCCCTTCACAGAAAGGAATCCGAAAAACATGATAACAGTTCTGTCAACATTACTTTGTTTACATGAAATTTCTGACTCCAAGACTGAAGGCTGGAAAACAAGGCGACAGGGGGTAGTCTGGCTTCTTTGTCATAATGCCTTGTTTACATGTTCCTTTTTATTTTTCTTCTTCTTTATACTATTGAAACCTTAAAGCACTCAAGGGGAGGCATCTCAGCATACCTGAACAACAACCTTCTTTTTGGTTGCAAGCTCCTCAGACCCTCCTGTAAACTAGAATGCTGTTCTAAAGAGAAAGAGAGATGCACTATTCCAGTGCTACACTTTGCTAACAGGACATAAATTACTAAACAATATGAAATTGGGACACGAAAGTAGCCAATAGAAGCTGGGCGATTAATGCATAAAGAGAGAGGAGGAATGACAGCAGTCTCTGTTAGACTTAGAAACAGTTTGTCATTAGTGTATTTTTTTTAACCTCAGAATTTTAATGGGAGAAAAATGTTCCTTTATGCCTCCAGTCTCCTCTTAAGTTAACGGAGGCTTCAGGTTCCCCCTCCTCCTTCATTTCTGGAGAGGCTGCCAAGTTTTCCCAGAGCTAAAAGCAACAACTTTCTGTTAAATGTTACTTCATGCTTCTGGTATTAATCTAATAGGAGGCTGGATGGGGAGGAGGGGGAAGCAGCAATGAAAGCTGATTTCCTGCCATGCAGTGGGAAATCCATAGAAAATTCAGATCTAACACTAATTTTAACAGCTGGATGACTGCTTTGGCTTTTACTTGCCATAGGAACATACAACTGCATAGGGTCATAAAAAGAAAACAGACATCAAGTAAAAGGCAAAATAAAAAGGAGGCTTGCATTTGTAAGTACCCTGATTAAACCATCCTTTTCCACTACTCTAGAAATATGAACAAATTTTGCAAATTGTCTCTCATTTCTGTTAACATTTCTAATAAGAATGTTCATAGAAAGAGAAAATATCCAAGGAGATTGTCTTGCTAATAAGCACTTCAACAAATATTTACTTGGGAAGTGTTCCAGTGACCACTTTGAAAAGGGCATTAGTGGGTTTGAGAATCACACAATAGGGACATTTAAATAAATCTCCTTGATGGAGGTGCAAGAATCATAACAAAACCAGTAGATTGTGAACACTCAAAATGTAAGTCAGAGAAAACTGAAATGTAGCAATTCTTGGCTGTTGACAACATACAGCACAGAACTGTTAGCAGCACATGTCTCAGGTTTGACTATTCTGTTAATAATTGTTTGGAGGGTGATGGCCACAAATGTAATCCTTTATCCTGACTATTTAAAATAATGCCTGTTTTCTTCTTTCCATGCTTGCTGCTCAGCCTTTGCTCCACCTGTTTCTTATACACCATATGGCTCAAATCATGACATACTGCTGAAGATTTTTTTACATTGATGCAGAGAGACCTTAATACAGTACACTTGCTGAAACTGAATGTTGTTTTGCAGATGAAGCAGGGTTACAGCTTGTGTGTGTAGACAAGGAAGGACCCTTACCACAGATTATACTGATTATAAAGCTTTACCTGCCCGCTGATGCATGCAACCAACAGAACATGGCAGCTGGTTTTTATGTCCCTAGCTGCAGCCAGCTGTTAGGCTGAAAGTGTTAATCACCCTTTTCATTGCTCCCAGGCTTGCATTAAGCAAACTAGAGGACTCTCAGGAGCAGCGATGCCTGAGAAATCCCAGAAGCTAACACCCAAACCATGAAGTAGAAGTTATGCTATGTGAGCAGTGAGGCTTCTCGAGGGGCAGATAAGCACAGGGCTGGAACATTTGATAGTCTGAAGTACTGATGGGCAGGAGAGACGAGGAATGAAAGCCTGGAAAAATGAGAGAATGAGAAAAGTTCCTTTGGATATCACATTAGAAAGACGTTTTAACCAATGCTTAGAGTGTTGAAAAGGCAGTGACCTCTAAAAAGAAAATTGTTTCCAGTTTCTTTATTCTGTGTTCCTAAACCCCAGGACATTATGCATAGTTTTTTAGTCAACAGGACTATTGCCATTGCTCTCTTTGTACTCCAAAAATTCCAGCTGGTATCAGGTTTTCCTTGTAATGGAAACAAGCTGGCAGGACTTCAAAGTCTTGATAACAGTTTATACAGAGAAAGGACAGCAACAGCTAGTTAACTTCCCTATTAAAAATTTTGTTTTTACCTCTCTGTTTTTTTATAGAAGTTGAATAGAATTTGGAAATGAAACGATTCCACTTGTGTCTGGTCAAAGCTCAGGAAGAGAATGTCAGAATGTAGCTGTACTGGAATTTGTTTGGGAAACGTTATCTGAGAGCTCAACTTTTGTTAAATATGCCATGACCAGGGGCTATGAGCACCATGAAATCCTTGATCTCAGTTGGACAGCTTTTAAGTGGCTAAGAAACTGAAATGGAAGTTTGAAAAACAGGGATACGTGAGTATCCTATTTCCTTATTGGAAGGCACAGAAATAATGCAATCCCAAGAAACACTAAGACAGTATGAACCTACCTAATAACATAGGAAACTGAGTGAAAAAATGTTGAGGAAGTGAAAATAACACTTTAAGATAAATTTGCCTTTGATTAACGAATCCAGTTCAAACAATTCCATCTGAGTCTTAATCTTTTCAAAGTATTTACCACCGTAGGATTGTAGCTTCAGTTTCAAAGCTGTCCTAACTTTCCATTTTTACTTCTCTGCAAAAAATGTGTCTCTTTTAAAAGTACTACAGTCAGTCCTTCATTTATTTTCTTCCTTCTTTCCTTCTTCCCTGATCATATGCAACAGTAGAAGTGGCCTTTGTTAGCTTTTTCTGGGCTGGCAAGAAGCCCAAAGATCCAGCTGACAAAAACCTCAAGTCGGCAATTCCAGTGTGAAGAATGTCCTTTTCAGAGCCCCCGTTTCACAGGCTCACACTGTCACGGAGCATCTCAGCAGCACCACACAGAAGAGCCTTGCATTGCCCTTCCTTCCCAGGTGAATTATCCCTGCTCAGTTCCTTGTGTGCAGTGCTCAGCTCTCCTTACCCACCCATCGCCGCCCGGCGTTTGGGTGCTGAGCTCTGGGGGAGGCTGATGCGACAGCATCGCTCCAAAACAAAGCTCCCATCAGTGGATTCCAGGAACGACTGCAAGGCTCAGTGGGCCGGCTCCTGTCCCTCCCAGCCCTCATTGCATCTGAAACAGAGCGTCCTGTACTCAGAGGGAAGCAGCTTGAGAGGCTGTGTGAGCCTAGGCAGTCTGGTCACCAAAAGGACCCCGAGTTAGATAGATACACGTGTGCTGCTGTAATCCTCACCCACTACTGCATCACTGAGTTTGCACCAGAATTTCTAACACGAAAGGGTCAAGAGCTTCACAAAAGTTGCTGGTTCACAGTGGGCAGAAAAACAATGCTGTGAACAAACTTAAGGGTCTATCTCATGCTTTAGTTGAATAAGGTGAATTTTGATATATATATTTTTCCCCCCAAAGGAATTCAATGCTTTTTAAGGAAACAAAGAACACAGTAAATAAATACTTCACTGGGCTGCACAGTGATCTGAACTACAGCTTTGCAGCACGGAAGTGGTTCATCCTGCAATCACAGCACTTCATTTAATATCAAAATAAGCACTTATTTCTCATGCAGTTTTCTTTCCTGAGTCTTTCTTTAGTGGACACAACAAGTGAACACTGTGCTTTTTGTTCTTTCTCCTCCCCTTTCCTCAGTGGTCCATTGGTATTTACCTCCTCTCAGTTTGGATTTCCTGTCTGTACCCTAGGGAAAGGATTTTCCTGTGAGAAACAAATGTCACATTGCTGATCTGTTTGGATGTCAATAGTTCAAGCCTATTCTCCATGTGAAGCAAGGCTCTCATCTACCTGCTACCAGAAGTACTGCTCTCAGATGTTTTTTTTTCCCTGAACAATTTCATTTGGAACTAGCTTTATAGAATCAGTTTTCTGGTCACTAGCCGAGCTGCTTTCCATTTTTTAAATTAAGGTGAATGCAATTGTTTTGAGTAAGTGAAGACCTAAACTGGATTAAATCTCAAAATTTAAACCAAACATCATTCTGTTTGGTTTAACATACCTACTCTCTATAGGATTCTGCATAGCACATATGTTTTGGTTACTGTATTTAATGTTTTGCTCTGAGAGGGGGAGAAAAGCAAGTGAGAATACTCTGTATTTCTTCTGCATTATACTGAGAGCAGGGCACAGTGACTCTGGTAGAAGCATCCAGATATGGTGATATTAAACCCACACAGCTGTTTCTGAAATTACAGAAGGTGGTTTTGCATAAGAGAAGAAATATTCCTGGCAATTCACACCTATTCACTTTTATTCATGGAAATAAAAGTCACCAGCAGGACAAGAGAAGGAAAAAAAGCTCTGCATTTGAGCAGCAAAAGTTCCAGACAATGTGTCTGCTCAGACAATTGAGACCCAAATTTTTCTTCCCCTCAAACATAGATCAGAGCTTTTGGGGTTTTTTTTTCAGTGATCAGAGAGACCAAAAAGCCTTAGGCCTCTGAGCTGGATCATGTCCAAGGCTACTGAGCTGTGGGTGGCTTGCTGACAGGCTTTGGAAGTGCTTGGGAAGAGAGGTGCCACTTCTCTGGCTCTGGAGAGGCAAGGAGACACACTGTTGTCTCGCCTTCCAGCCTTTGAGTTCTTGGAGTCAGAAATTTCATGTAAACAAAGCAATGTTGTTAGAATTCTTTATCTTGTTTACATTCCTTTCCGTAGAAAGGACAATTGATAGACACTTTCTAAGACCAGTGGAATTGAAGAGGTTGAACCTCAATCTTCCAATGTGGTCTCTTCTCTAGAAATCTATATAAGCTAAAAGAAAAATTAAACTTCCTCTTTTCCCGCTTCTACTTTGTGGTGATCACTGCGTCTCCCTCGTGACAGCACTGCATCACAACACACCACAATTGTGCTATGAAGACAGAAAAGTAGTTTTTGGAAGCTCCCTGGGGATTATGTTTATGTACATGCATGCTCAGGTGCAAGGTCCTATACTGCATGTCGTACCAGCAGAGTGCAAAAGTAGGGCAAAGGAATGGGGAAGGATAATATTGCTTAGTGCATTTTCATTTAGAGGTCTTCAGGGTGTTTGGTGCTTAGGATGTTGAAAATGCCTTAGATTTCTTTGCTATCCTCTTGTGGTATGTGATAAGAGCTGCTGAATTGTCGTGATTGCCCAATTGTGGCAAACAACAGTCTGTGTCTTTAAACGGTTGTGTTGTACAACTTCAAGCTGTTACAGAGCATTGGGGATGTTTTTGTGGCTTGTGGTGTATGCAGAATGAGTGATTTGAAGACCTTCTAGGTCTAACCTCTGTGCTTGTGAGGCATTGGATTGGATAATCATGGTGGCTTATTTCATGTACAGTGTGTGATACCTCACACTGCTCACTATTTTAAGAGAAATAAATAATTTCCTTTGTTGTAGTCTCACTTTGAAAACTGACTAAAAACTTCTTTAATACACATGAAAGAATGTCTAGATGTTGAACTGTGGGTAATGCACCCTGGAACGCTCAGAAAAGCTGGCACTCCTGCCAGTGCACCACCAGAGAGCTAGCTGGGGTTCAGAACAATGCAGCAGAATTATGTACAGCCTTGCTTCAGCCTTACCTTGAACCCATTTGCTTTTCATTTTCTGCAACTAAGTGTAAGAAGAATCTAAATCTACACTTAGTAATCATTCATGGGACTAATGAAAGGCAGACGCAGACAGTGCTTTAATAAAAGTCAGACTTGGTTGCAGGGGAAATTGTGTGGAGCCTACAGACACTTTCAGACCAGAGGAACTATCTGTGGAAGGCACAGTTCAGAGAGTCTTGAACTTTGTCTCACAAACTCATAATGTTAGAAATCTCTTAAGGTCAGGCATATAAATAGACTGTCAAAAGTCTTTTTTTTTTTTCAAATAAAGACACAACGGGCAAACTTTCTGTCACAGCAGACAACCCATTCCCATCCTAAATCTAGTCAACAAAACAAACATTGTGCAAAAAACCTTCTAGGCATGAGGCAAGTGAATAACCAAGGAAAGCTTATTCAAGGGAGAGACCGTGCTGGACACTGTAGTAACCAAAGAGTAAAACTGAACTGTGATCATGATTGTACAAAAGAGGAAAAAAAGCAAACCTCCAAGTGCAATTCTCATTTTGCCAAATTCAACTCTGTAGCAAATAAATATTGCTATGTAGAAAGCTCCAGTAGAATTGACTTAGACCAGGTGGGCTTTATTCTGACCTGGCCTTTTCCTTCTCATTGATGCTAATTTATATTTTCCACACTGGAATTTGAAGTTGCATTTAAAATAAAAGGTTTAGTTGCTTAACTACAGTTAAAAGCCAAGATACCTGCCTCTTTGCCACTGCAATAACGAGGAGATCCATCAGAGCATTGCCACGTTCTAACTGGTGAACACTTTTGCATAATTTATCTCTTGCCGTTGGACAAATGTTGGAATCTGGTACTGCATTTTTCTGATACAAAGCCTTCTGATTTCAGAGCAACTCCTTAAACACAAGTTCTCACATATCAGTCAGAAAAGCAGGTAACACCTTGCTTGCTTGAAGCTCCAGGTGCCTGACTTCTGAAAACTCAGTTTTTACTCAGAGAGAAAGTATTTATTTGGCTGTAGCTTGCTTTATGTCTTCTCTGCATGCTGCCCCGATGTCTTTCTGTTTTCTCTTCCACATGAACAGTATTCAGCCACCTGCATGTTAATTCAGCCTGTTGTCAAACCCTCCACCTACACAACACATTCTTAAACAGCTTTGTACATACCCTCATTTTTGGGGTGGTGGCTCCTATTGTTTTAGCTATTTATTCCCTAAAGCCTAATTGCACTCTGCAGTTGATTTAAATGAAGGGTGGTTGTTACACCCACTACCTTCAGCAACTGCCAGCATCACAAGATGTGCATTTTTAGTACCCAGGCAAGCCACTGTGTCTATGTCCCTCAGAACTACTCAGCAGGATACTAACCATCGACAGCAAGTTTGTTCAGACACACTGATCTCTTACCAGGAAACCTCTTGAGCTGCAGACCACCTTTGTCTGCATTCCTACAGTAATGAAACCCTGTATTTAAATGCAGTGGCTCACTTTTTTTCTTTGACAAAACTAGACTCTGAGTACTACAGGAAAATGGCCCATTCCAATCTATCTCTTGCTCTATAAATCATTTTCCTATCCCCAACTAAATTTATTTTCCAGTTAAATATGCCAACAGGCTGTTCTCTTTGCTGAAATATCTGGATTTTGTCTTAACTGTAGATTCATAACTTTGTGAAACACATCTCTACACATTTCAAAATTAACCGGTATTTTCAGCTAGCCGTAATGTGGTAAGATACAGCACAGCCAGAATAAAGAAATTTTTACCTTTCAGTCAAAACTGGCATTTGAGGCAATGAGTAGAAGCTGGCTTCATTCTCTGGAAAGTTCTTGACATTGGGACACCCGCATTCAAGTTGCTGCTTTGTTCATCTGTGTGGGTCTGGAGTAAAACCCTCTGGTCCAACTTTTAAGTGGGATCCTGTGCCTGTGTATCCTGGGTATCAGTGCCTGATACCACAAAACAAAATTGAATTAAAACATCCCATGAGCAAATATTAGTGCAACTGAGTTAACAAGAAAAATATATATGCAAAAAAAAGAGAACAAACAGTTCTCTTTTCACTCCAGCATTGAATAAACAAATTTCAAACTTCCAATGCTGCTGAGGAGCACCAACAGAACTGCAGCCCTGGTAGCAATGGGGTTTGGGCTGAAACCTTGAAGATTCCACTGTTCATAGGGTATTTTCAGACTTTTGGATGGTTCTTCCTAGAAGCCAAATTGTGCCAACTTGGCTCTCCTCAGCTTGTCCAGGCTTTTTTACTGCCTTTGCTTCCTGGGTAAAAGCTGACTACCTGAGGGAACAAAGACTGCTGCCCCTTGCAGAGCTTCACAAAGCACAGGATGGTGCTCTGAGTGCAGCAGCAAGCTCTCCTCCCTGCAGTGCTGCAGATCCTCCTCCCTGATCCTGCCCTTTGCAGTCATCCCCTTTAGCACAGCTTCCGAATGCTCAGCTCTCTGTTGGGCCACTTCCAAGGCTGAGGAACAACCCTCCTTTACCTAATGACACCAGCCTGGCCTAGAGCAGGGATGTCCTTTCTCTGACCCATCTGACAGAGGAAATTTATCAGCTTTGGAGCTTTTCCACTTTAAACAGAGACTTGCTTCAATGCCTCTTGCCAAGACCTGCTCCACGGAGCACACAAAGGAGCACAGTGTCATGGAAATAAATGAGCCACCTCCTTGGAATTCTTCAGCCTGGCAGTCATGTCCTGGCAGGAGCCTTACCTGGCACCTATTTTTGTTAACCAACAAGTCATAACCGGAGGCAACATGCTGTTGCAAACAGGCATAAGCTATTCATAAGGAACAAAGAAAAGCAAAGGTATGAGCTGGCTATGGAAATCCCATGGAAGTTCTACCTGATGAATGACAAGCAGGTTGCAAAAACACTTAGATACTTCTGGGAAGTACCTGATCCCATAACTGCTCCATCCCAGGAAATTGCCTCATCACTAGGCAGAGCAGTCATGCTATCTCTAGCTTTTTGCTCTGTGGTTTGATGACTCTTCCTTTTCTGCTGAAATTGTGACATCACATCCACAGGTGAGGTGAAGAGCCTCCCTGAGTCAATTCTTAACTGGAAAAGCCAATTATCCTGCACAGTGGGTGCAAGTTTGAGTTGCCTCAGAAAGAGGAGGAAGCTCACGCTGAACTGATTCTCCTGCTTCTTGGATGAGAGATGGGCACTGACACAACTCTGAAGAGAACAGCAAATCCCCCAATATATAAAGTGACAATGCAAGTGCCTGAGGCAACACCATGAATCTTGATTTTGTATAATCCCTTATTTCAAAGTTGTGAGCATGCAATCGACTTGGGACAGCACAGGAATTTTTTGAACATTTTTTGTTCTGGTCAACAGCCTTTCCTTGGCTGTTTTCTCTTTCCAGTAGGCTATGGGTAGTAGCCCCATTTTGGACATTTGAACCAGGACTTGGAAATGCAGCTCAAGCCCTCAGTTTTCAAAAGTTAGACATGTTGCAACTCCATGCTCCCATTCTGTTGTCCAAAATGGCATCTACTGCAGAGTAGACCCAGAGGAATCACACAGGTGACTGACAGCTGGGAATTTTCTAACTTTCAAGAACTCAGTTCTCTTTTAATGAGATTCTAAAACCACACCTTGATATGTCTCTAAAAGAAAGTTGAAAGAAGTGTGGAAGTTATACCACATAGAAATTTCAGAACTTAGTGTGAAACCCCTGATCTCTGGGGTCAATGGCAAAGTATATATCACATCTCTGCCTTAAAGCATGGGGTACTAATATTCCTCTCTGAAAAGGTATGTACATTTCCCAGCCTAAGTTCAGAGACCGTCAGTGAAATGTCCTGTAATATTCAGCATGAGCCATATGTCCACTTACTGAATAGTCTATGCTTGACTTTTGGAATTTGTAACATCTGAAACAGTCAAATGGAACCCTTAATGTATGTATTTTTAAAGTAGCCTTGAATGCACATATCTGTATCTGCTCTTTCTGTTACAATACTGTGCTCCTCAAGGAATGGCTGACAGACTATGGATGCTCACTATGCTCCTAAAATGGGCAGTCTGGGAGAGAGTGCTCAAGAGGAGACAACAAAACTGGCTGCTCAACTTAGCTGGCTTGTCAACACATTGTCCCCATAATTAGCTGTGCCCTCTGCAACCTATTATGCCAGCTGGCCTAAGAAATACCAACATCTCCTCAGACCTGGAAAGTATTGAGTCCTGGTCAAGAAATGGCATAAGCTCACCTTCACAGACATAGCAATCCTCAGTGTGAATGATTCCTCAAGTTTAGTTGTCCCTCTCCAAAAGCTGGGGTCAGGACTCAGGACTTCATTGATGAAGACATATTAAACCCTGTCCAGCTCAGAGCATACACACTGAGGCTGCTGAAGGCAGAATAACCATACAGTCAGAGCCAAGTCACACTGATATTGTATGGAGCCTATTTGGAGGCTTGGCCTCAATTAGCATATAAATGAAGTGGTACACGCAGTTGCAGCTTGCCAGAAAATGAGACAAAATAATCTCCCCAGTTTGGCAACTCTCTAGAGCATTTAGTTTGTGAATGAAGAGCCGGGCACACTTTGAAGCCAAGCTGGGTCCACAGTTTACAGGCAATTGACTTTACATGGCAAAAACAGGTCTTGAGAAGTCATGAAGGAGACCAATGCTTTTCCTGCTCTTAAACGAAGTTTCTATTATAGGAAAGTGATTTTAAAGATACTCATCACTGTTCCAGAAGGGTGGATGCAATAGGTTCCATCAGCATAGCATTTCACCTATTGCATCCACAGGCCCAGATGAGCTGTGATGTGACTCTCCCGCTTCAGGCTTCTGGCCATTAAGAGAATGCTTGATTTTATTCCAAGTAAAGGAGAAGGAATGGAAAACTCACAGGAAAAATTATAGAGAGATGTGACCACGTAGCTGCTGAGCTTAGACACAGACAGGAATTTTACTTAGGCATCTTTATTAGGTAAAGAATAAGGACAGTACCATAGACCTTCAAAACTGGTGTACAACAACATAGAGGGAATGAGTAGCCGTGCTTGCTTTTATAGCCTACACAAGCCTATTAATGTATTTCAACTGAGACAGAAGAAAGAAGGCTTGTGTTTTTGTGCGGATACCTTTCACATTCATAACGGTTTAGTTTTTCTTCTTTAAATATTTTCAGTTGTCAGGGGCTCAGCTCAGAGGCAAAAGCAGGGGAATGTAAGCACAAAGGTATGCAGATTTTTCCACGAGTCTTACTCTTATAACTACATAGTCTGCTTTGGGGAGAATCGAATTTCTACAAGAGAAAGGAAAATAGATCTAAACGTAGGTAAAATGCAAAGGGAAGATCAATGCTGGGCAAGAATGGTATTTTTCTTCATACTTTAAACTCTGGTTTAAATATAGTGCCTTAGGAAAAAAAAAATCCATTCTCCATTTGCATTAGCAACCATGGTCAAGCCTGCTTTGACTATACACATAGCTGCATCTTGTTCCCTATCCTGGGAAATATGATTCTCTTCTTAAAGGGTAGAAGTTACAAGAAAATCTTAGAAGGCTCTATTAAAGTCATCTCGGCACACTTCAACTAACTTAGTGTTTCTTTCTGCACTGAGTTTGTCCCTTCCCTTCATTTTCAAGCAGCAGTTTAGTGCTTTTCTGTGATGCTGTAGCAGCTGCACTCTGGAGCTGCATAGATGACCCACATTTTGCAAATGCCCTGGGTCTCCTCCTCAGTAGGGTGAGGTAAGGTGCTGTGTTTCTGCACTCCTACCCTGTGGCCTTGTAGGCACCTGAACATGTAGGTTCTGTAAAAATCCAGTCATGACCTGGTCCTGGACTTGCTCTAGCAGTCAGGTAGATATGGTCCCATCTGCTCCTCACAACCAGGAAAGCTGTGATGTGAATAACCCTTTTTTCCCATGGCATGAAATAGTCAACCAACCTTAATTAAAAGCAGAATTGACAGAGTGCTTGAGCAAGAGCTGATAATTTCAACAACTTGGATTAAAGAAATATGTGACAACCAATTTGATTCAGTGCAAAAAAAAAAAAAAAAAAGTTAATATTAGACAAAGACAAGAAATACCAAAATATAAGTATCCCTTGAAAAGGCCCACTTTGTCCCTCTCATTCACGTTACCCACCCCTCAGCAATCTGCTTTCCTGGTGAGCCCTTCTGGCACAGCTATTGCATGAAGGGTGGTTTCTGATCTTGCACTCTGTAATATCCTGTTCAAGTTTCAACAGGGGAGAAATATTTCACTGAGGAATTAGCATTTGTTTAACCCACCCTCACAAAACAAAACAAAACAAAACAAAAAAAAAAAAAAGGAGCAAAGTGTTTCATCAAAGTAAGTATAGCAGAATGAAATAATCCCATGACTCAGGGTTGAACCAGAGTGATGATGTAGATGTGCTAGTATCTTGAACTTGCATCTGTTCAAATTAAAGGGCAAAACTACTCTAATCTTGTTAGGTCTTGTATATTCTGACAACACCACCTGAACTGGAACAGCAACATAATTTTCCAGTTGTCTCCACACTTTGCTTTTTTGTGGTCAGGAACCTAAAAGTAGTTCTGGCAAAAAGAGAGGGCTGCTTCCAAAAAATCTTGCTCTGTAAATACATTTCTTATTCATGCTTCTAGGCACATAACCTCACCTCCAGGATCATGAACCTTTATGACCATGACCTCTAGCTTAGAAACTACAGTCTACTACAAAATGAAGATGCTAGGTCTGTTCTGAACTCACCCACAAAAGGTCCTGCACAGATTAATTAATAAATCTTGTCTCTGTCTCTCTTACCCCACCTCAAAAATGCAGAAGAGCAAAGCAGCATAGCTTAGTAGAGCAGGAATAATAGTAATTACATGGAGCTTTTTCTTTGTCTGTATTATTTTAGCACACAGTCACATTGGTCACCTTCCTCTACTTCATCACCTTCCTTTACTTGCCTCGGTGGCTGCCAGACGTGCACTCAGCCCTGACACCAGCTCCTGCCTCTGGTGCAACTTCCAATTGGGAAAGTGTGCGTGGTGAACACAGTTTAAGTATTACAAAGTATTGAGCCTTCCTGTACCTACTGCTTGCAGAATTTAGCATTAAAAAGGATCAGGAGAAAGGTTGATTTCTCATTTTAAAAGAACTAATGTGAAACAAAGATCTCAGAGAAGCTGAAAACTTTCTGTGAGCTTCAACATGAACTACAGAGACCAGCTGCAAAATAACAGTTGGGTTCCAGCTATAAACAGACAGAGTCCTACAGTGGGTTTATACTTCTATTTTGGTGAAGTTATTTATTCTGTAGGAAAAATGCTCTTTTTTAAGACCCTCAAGAAGGCAGGGGGATGAGAGGAGAAAAGGAAGTCCTGCTTATGTTGTTAGAAGAAGCTTCACTTCTAGACTCAGAAATAAACACTCCAAAATAAATGTTTCACAAAGGCACAAATTTGGAAAGTCTTCAAGAAAATAATACCTTTTTTTAAAAAAAATAAATCTCACAGCTCTTCCATCAGGATATTTGAAGCTACCTTCCTGCCTTTAAAAGCACACCCTGTCTTTTGTTTCCTGGCTGGGTGGGGAAAAAGAACCCTGCAGAGGTACAGAAATTACAGCCCAAGGTAAACAAGAACAGTATGTGTTTCAGTATCTGAATGAGGCAGTGAGGTAGGTGGAATGAACACTGGATTGAATATAAAGGAGAAGAAGAGATAGATTGCTCAGGTCAAAGACTCTGAAGATTCAGATTAAAAACTGTCCTCTGTGGCCTTAATACAAACTGTGCCTTTTAAATTAATTTTACTCATTATGTTGTTGCATAAGGATAAAGCCCAGGCTGAAAGAAGGGCAGCTCTAACTAAAAGAAGCTTCTAAATGAAAACAGATGATATCTGTTATCTTCATCTAAAACACACAAATACTAAATCATGCCATTTCTCATGCTATCCTGTTTTGTCCCTCGGAGAAGCCCAGTTTCTTCCACAACTAAAACTGAAAAGCAGGCTTTTTTGGTTTCTATTAAAAAAATCAAGTGGCAAAAACCCCAAAAGATGAGGTACTTGGTTTTTATTCTCAAATTTCTGCAAAACGCCAAAATGCTCTGGAAATCTAATTGAGAGTAACAGGCACCCAAATGGCACCAAAGCAGGAAATATTTCCAGAAGGCCTCAAGCCAGTAGGACCCTGTGAAACCAACACAGTTTCACTGAAGGGACCTACTCAGTCCTTCCAAAGATGAGTTTTGGGAGCCAGGTGCCACAGATTCTAAGTCTTAAAACTACATCAGCCAGTGATTTGTCATCACTTGCTTTCTCCTCCCACCATAACCTATCCTACAGATATTTGGATGTTTAATCATTAACTTAAGCTAATATTTAAAACCGAGTCTTGTGTCCCTTCTTCTTCTGCTGATTTTACTCTCTGTATTAATAATGTCTGAAGTGTTTTTTTCCTTGTTTAGTATACAATAAATACTATACATAAATATATGTATATTCTGCTAGTTCTGTCACTTATATTATACATTATATTTAATAATTTAATCCCAGAGCATGCTCTACACTCCTGCTTCATGAGAAATTTGATGCGTAAATAAAATTATTTTCTTATTCAGTATTAGCAAGAGAAATAAGTATTAGCACAATATAGTAAGAAATTTATTCAAACGAAAAGTACAAATTCAGATCAAATTTGCTAAATCATTTTAGGCCAAATAGACAAGAGCACAAGGGACAACAAGCTAGCTTTGTATGTTCCTCTTGGTGGACTCCAAATGCATCCTGTTTGAAAAAAATCAAACCATTGAAATTTTTTAGAAGGCAAATAAGTGACATTTTTGCTGCCTAGCTCGTTCAGAGCCTGTTACTGTCGCATTTCAGAAGGATGCAGTTCTCCATCAGTACCTCCAGCAGCCAAGCTCTGTGATTTTTGTTATCTCTAAGCAGGAACCACTTGGACAAGAGCAGTGTCACAGGGCACCCAGGCAGCTGTGCCACTGCTGCTCACAAAGGAGAGGCACCTGCAGGGATTCTGCCGGGAAGGACAGGCCCCAGGGAGCGCTGACAGGACCTGCAGTTTGGCCGAGTGACATGGATTAGGGGAATTTCAATTGTCAGCTTTTATCTCAGCAGGTGAGCTCAAGGTGCATCCTGGTGCACCAGGAAAGTTTGGTAAAGTATCAATATGGGTATTTGAAGCAAAAAAGTCACACTTTCCAGGAACAATTGTAAGGATTCTAAAGGGACAGACATCCAATATTCTGTTTTTAACTAGCAGGTTGGCATTTCAGAGATTCATACAAAGTAAAATTTCACTCTTACACCCTTTTAAGGTCTGCCTACTTGTTGGTTACTACTCCTAATTCTCAATACCTGCAACCAGGCTGTTAAAATTTAATTCACAGTATATTATACATCCGTGTAATTCTAAATAAGCAGCTTTTTCTTAAGTATATAGTTACACTTATAATTACATTTCAGAAAATATTTTAACAGGATGTAACCAGTATCAATTAAAACATGGCTTTATTTTCCACAAACAGAATGCTCTGTACTTTTAAATTTGAAATGATGAAACTATAAATACACATTTTAAGACCTATGTAAATGTTTTAAAAGTTTAATCTGAGGTGATTGATTTGAGAAGACTGGAATCTTTATCAAAGTTGCAGAAGTTACCTGAGCAATATTCTCTGTTCACTTGCATGTAAATATGTAAATTTGAGCTAGGTATTGATTTTGGAAGAATTATTATGGATCTGCATCAGTCTGAGTAGGGAATTTAGACCTTATCATCCAGTGTAATGGAAAGGAGTCAGAATAATTTTTGATAGCTGCAAATGCTTTCTTTTTCCCGTTTAGTTTTTGGCAACTAACAAAATTTATATTAATTAATTCCAAATGTCATTGACATTTTGGTAGAAAGCCGAAGGCTTTTCCTTTGAACATCTTGTGCTTGAGTGTCACATCTGGAAAAATGAATATTTTTGAAGTCTTGCTACATTTCACTTAGGCTTTGATTTGTGATATACAAGAAAATCTAGATTTGGAAAAATAAAATAAAAAAAAAAATCAGGAAAAATCTAGAAAAATTTAGTGCCATGATCTAGTTCAAGGTGGTGCTCAGCAAAAGGCTGGACTCATTCTCAGAGGTCTTTTCCAACCTAATTGGTTCTGTGACTGATTCTGTGAAAAAGATTGCTGAAAGTCACCATGTAACTAAACTTTTAAACCAAAGGCTACAATTTTTCTCTGAATTCAGTCAGAACAAACAAATCTTATAATAAAGGCTTAGATTTTCTTTGCACTACAAGAATTTGAAGTCTTACAACACTCCCCTTAGGTAGTCACAGCAACAGGAATGAAATTGAAAGGCTGATAATGTCTATGTCAGTGGTGATCTCCAGAGAATTAACCCTGGAAATAAAATGATGAAGAATATATTTTCTTACATTTTAATCCATATTTTCTAAAGTACCTGTGAGTTTAGATCCCTGACTTGCCATATGCAACACACAGAACTGCTCAGATGGTTTTGTTTTTCAGACAGCATTGAAGACTTCCCCTCTGAAAACCCAGATCCTATGGTGTATTTAAGAAGACACCACCAATTCTTACTTCAGAAAATTATGCCACGCAATTTTAGCCAATGCCTGCAGCAGTGACTTAATTGTGGATTACACATAATCCACATGCAGTTTTCAGTCAAAATACTCAAAGTAAATTGTAAACAGCTATTTTCATGACCAATGGAAGGACAGGGTAATTTCACTGTCTAGGTTTCATTACAGGACCAGTCTCCTCATGCACTCCCCTTTTGTCTTTGATCTTTCTATCCAGGATATATTAGCAATCAGAGACACTAATACATCTTTGAAGAAGAGACAATACAGTATGCAGGAGCTGTGTCAGGAGAATCCCTTTCTGTTTCCTTTGTGAACTGCCAGATACCCTTCCCATGCCATCGAATAACTTTGGTCCAAGGGGAATTTTAATTCCCTGGGGGAAGTGACAGTGTGAAGTAGCTGCTTCTGCAGATCATTCCTGGCACAGGCTGCTTGGGGCAGCAATGCCCTGAACCCTATGTGTGAGCTCCACAGGGCTGCTGGCTGCCGTGGGCAAACAAAGCCCTGTTCTGCTGTACAGCTCCCACTGATGGCCCCTGACATCTCAGATGTAAGGAATGGCCAAGTGCTTCTCTGAAGCAATGCTCCTGCTCCAGGCTGCCTGCCTGAGGAAGGCTTTCTCAGCCTTGCTCCACTATTGAAGTGGATGGACCAAGTACCCTTGGCACTTACTGGGGAGCTACAAAACATCTGGAGACATCAGGCCCAAGCCCTGGATTTTTTGGCAGCTGACATTCACCTCCAGGAGTGTAGTCACTGACCTTGACAGCATCCAAAGTGCACAGGGGTTTACAGTGTGCCTCAGCCTCTCCCACCACCCTTCATGTCTATTTTGCCTTTCTGTCCTCACATCCAACTCTTGCATGCTCATGTCCCTAAAAGTGACAGAGGGACTGTAGAGAACATAGAAAAGCAATGGGTGTGCACTTACATGTGCTGCCTTCTCCCATCTTCAGGCCATCCCTTCCTCTAAACTTCTGTGAAAGGGGTGTTCAAACACCTCCCTTTCTATTTCCCCCATTTACCAGAGCTGCCCATATTCACTGACACCATTCACGAGTCCAAATAATATAGTCAGACATGTTTGGATATCTTCTAGAGGTGCAGAGAAAAGGAAGTGGAACGAGAAGACTCATATTAAGAAGATAAATATGTTAGAAGTGTCAGTGTTTAAACCTGGCTGAAAAAAATTTCAAAACTGAAAACCAGTCTTCTATAAGTTAAGAAGTTCCTATACGAAAATCATCTATCAACATAAATAGCCTAAGGAATGTTCCTATAGATTCAAACCCTAAGTTGTCTGCAGGGTTTATGCAGGTGTATCTTCAGGTTTTTTTTGGTTTTCTGACTGACTCTAATCATGACTAAACCATACTTTTTAATTGATCAGAAGCAGTCATCCCTAGAGGCTGGGAGGCACTGGGCAGGGGTTCTGCTTGCAAGGGAAACCCAAGCTAGATAGCCTAAGCAGGGAATAGCTCACAGGACCAGATCAAATGCAGCCATACTAAGGTCCATCCTCACTCTTTTCTTTAGATTTTGCTTTATTAATGAAGAATGATGACAGATTAAGCATCCTCCTCCAGATTATTTATGAAAGGAATGTTTAAACTCACAAACCAAACAGACTTAAAAAGCCATCTGTAAATACTATCTAACAAAGTAAAATAATCAGGTATCTATGCCAAATAAGTCAGCAAATACACATAATCCTTTCTAAGGAGAAGAAATGGCTTGCCAAAAGCATAGTCTCTTTAGGCAAGTTCTACTGCTTCTTACAGACAGGCCCATATTATAAAAAATGATGACACTGGAAAGACTGAGACAGTGAATTATTTACTTCTGGATATCAGTGACTCAGTGAGGAATGGAAGACTACTTTTTTCTTCAGTGCTAGTATTTTCTTCCTCAGCAACATCATATGCCTTTATGGAAAGACTGCTACTGCCCATATATCCCTTTGCCCTATCTACCACCTATGGCTGCAGCAGTATTAGCATGAGTCTGCAGCATGTGAACCAGTGTGCTCAATGGGTCATCAGAATTTGTTTGCAAAATGGCCCATTAAGACAAAGCATCACTTTACAAGATGAAGTATCACATGCTTAATTGCCTTCTCTGAACAAGAAGAGGTAATTGCAAATATCTTGCATTGATGACTCCTCTACAGGTAGGTTCAAAAGGAGAAATGAATGTGAGATGTTTTCATTACAGGACTACAGAAAGGGGTGACTCTGCAATCAGAGCTGTTTTTCTTAAACAAAAAAATGATTACTCAACCAGTGCTGACTGTTTAAGAAGGAAAAATGAATTACATGGAACAAATGAGCAATACATTCAGCTGAATATTGCATCACTCCATTGGAGAAGAGTAAAGCTTTTACTGTTAATTTCCTAATCAAACAATCTGTCCCTCAAGTACAGAAAACCACTGGCACGGACCATTTAGAGACAGAACCATTTGCCTACAGCTGCGGCGCTGCAGGAGGTTTATTATGCTTGCATACATCAGATGTTTCTAAGCCATCATGAAAAGTTGTAGAAATATCCAAAGAGGTCTCTTCTAGGGGAAGTTAAATTGTATTGCCTGATATTAGAAAGCTGTATTTTCCTCCTGAAGTTCATGGGATCTAGCAGCAAAAGGATTTTCATTTCCAAAAGATGCTAAGGGACTTACATAATTGTGTATCCTGCTTAGCTTGTATATAAAATAATTAACTCTAAAATTTGGGAGCCACACAAATAAAACTAACAACCCAAGGAGCTAGACAGTTAAAATATTTGCAAAATTTTGAGCCTGTGCCTCTCTATTGCCTGTTCTACTCAAGGTCTCCTTTGGTAGTCATTAAATCCATTACTCACATGTGAAGAGATGTGCAAGACAGATGTTAATTATTTCTTAACTTTCTTTCATGGATTCAAGAAAAGTAGAAAATGGAAGTCTGGTACCAAAAATGAGATGAGGCTCCAGGTGTCAGGTGTCAGATGTCCATGACATCTCATTTCTACATGAAGCTGTAGATGAACCATGATCTTCCTTAGGGTTTTCTAGACAAGCTGCATGTCAGATGTTACAGAAGCTCTGCCTGAACCAACAACCATCTCTTACTGCTCAAGCACAAAGCACAGACTCCAGAGCTGCTGCTGTTACCAGCTTCAATAGTCGTGTAAACTAATTTTAGGAAACCATGCTTATAAATGAAGAGGTATCAGCAAATAATTGGGAGATGGTGGAAGGCAGAAGGAGATAAGGACTTATACCAGTCATGAGAGCTGTCTGGAGGCACAGGTCAGGAGCTTTCTGTGCTTTGTGCACCAGCCAGTTGGCACAAGGACCATAAGAGTGACTGCCAGTGCCAAAAAATTTATTTCTTGAACTAAGTTGATGTGGCGGGTTGAATCCTGGATGGACACCAGGTGCCCATTAAAGCTGCTCTATCACTCCCCTCCTCAGCTGGGCAGGGGAGAAAAAATACAGCAAATACCTTGCCACAGGGTCACAGCCTGCTTTGAGCATCCACCCACTCTGGCATGGCCTGCTCCATGGGCTGCAGGTGAAGAAATGCTCCACCATGGACCTGCATGGGCTGCAGGGGCACAACCTGCCTCACCATGGTCTGCAGGGGAACCTCTGCTCTGGAGCCTGGATCACCTCCTGCCCCTCCTTCTGCACTGACTTTGGTGTCTGCAGAGATGTTTCTCTCACATATTCTCACTCTGCTTTTCTCTGGCTGCAATTTGCTTCTGCTTAATATTTTCCCCTCCTTACACGTTGTAACAGAGGCATTACTATTGCCACTGATGGGCTCAGCCTTGCTCCATGGCAGGTAGATCCTGGGGCCACGTGGCATTGGCTCTATCAGACACGGGAAAGGCTTCTGGCAGCTTCTCAGAGAAGCCTCTCCTGTAGCTCCCCCGCTACCAAACCCTTGCCATGCAAACCCAATTCAGTGCAGTTCCTGTCACAGAAGGAAGGAGAGAAGCAGCCAGGGCAGCAGTGGGAGTGTGGCCATGCATACGGCAGAGACCCCCGGAACAAAGCACAGCAATGCAGCAAGAGAGCCCCGGCCTCAGGAACCCAAGGACCCCTAGCTTCCTGTGGAAAATGATAGCCTGTGACAAACACAAACCCTTGTAGCTACCAGCAATTTCATCAAATGCAGTAGCATTGGAAAAGAAAGCTTAAAATATAGCATGGCTTTAAAAAGAAATTAAGCCAGTAGCTTAATTTGTGTTCATTTACCAGACCAGAATATTAAAGGCTTGAAAATGTTTGGAGATTACCAAGTATTTGTAAAACTGTTCATGGCTCATAAAGCAGTGATCAATATTAACAAGATTATGAAATTTAGGATGTCTAAGTGCATTTTTTTTCTTTCTTTAATGCTCTTCTGCCAGTGCATTTTGGTCATGTAGTGAGGAAATAGAAATAGCATAATCAGGATTACTAAACCAAGTCCAGAGTACAAATAGCAAATAATCTGAAAAAAATGAAGCAAACCATATATACACACCATACAAAAATGACTAATGCCACATACATCTGGAAGAAATTAGAGGTAAATGAAAATAATGAACAAACCAAGCAGGGCCAGCTTTATAGTCTCTATTATTTGTGGTGGCTAGAACTAGCAACAGTCAAAAGATACATCCGTATTTTTTAGCTGTCACTGCTGCTCTATGTAATTAATTCTATCATATCCCCCATCATCCAGACATATTGCCTAATACGTCAAAATAAATTGCTATATTTCTTCTCATCTCCATCCTATCCAAACCACAGATATCTCCTGTATGCAGCATATTATTAAAACTTTGAGGAAGGCAAAAGCTAATAACTGGTTTCTCCATAGGAAAATATTTTATGCTATGAAGGGATTTATTATCTGAAGTCAGGCAGGCTGCAAAGTCTGCTGATGGGAAACAACCCCTCTGCCATATTCAACTGTTTTGACAACTGTTCGATACAAGTCAAAATACCTAATCTGAAACAAGATAAGATGAATACCTCACATTAAATGCTTTCTTGTACTAACACCTGTTTTTGCATGTTTTCGCACCAATAGCAGAACAGCACTTGATACACATGAAAGTAGAATTGGACTTGTAACCTTTAGTGAGTCAGACATGATTCATAACTCAAGCTATATCATTCCTATCTGTCATTGCTTATTTTATAATAAACAATGGACGTTTTATATTCTAATTAGCAGGATCCACAGCCTGGGCCACGTGCTGGCCATTCAAGCCTAGGACAGGGCATGAATGAAGAAAACACTGTTGTTGCTGAATAGGGAGGCTGACTAAAAGACACCCCAAAACTCCAGCCAAATGCCCCAGCAGGCCAAACACAGGGATCTCCCCACCTTTCCCGGCTCCCACCCCAAAGCCGCTCTGTTTCTCCCAACATCTTTTTTTATTGAGCAGCAAAGTCATGGAACTGGGTCAAGGAGGCAGGTCTGTGACTCCAACACACGAGTGAAAATCCCTGCACTCAGCAGTGAGACTCACCCAGCCTGACAACAGCTCTCCAGCATCCCTCCAGAATTTCCTCAAGGACACAGCAGACTGGAGAAAAAACACCCTGAATGAAAAAAAAAATTCAATGCACAGACACTTTTGGAAAGATATTAATACTTCAATAACGCGACAGAAAAAGGCAATAGGCAACCAGACTGGAATTTCTTTGTAGGTAGCTTGCCAACAGTCTATGCAATAGCTTGCATGGAGTGAATACTGATATATTGAAAATAAGTTTGTTTTCAAAGGCCAGTAGAAAGCCTCTAGTAGTCTTTATGCTTATACTCTCTTAATCTTTACTGTTCTAATGTATTTGCTGTGTAGCATTTTACAGGTAGGTGAAGAACACCATTCTGTTCTCAGATAAACCAACCACATATTAGCAGTCTGCCAAACTAAGGCTGAGTGTGGATTTCCTTAAGTCTAGCTTCCAGACTTGGCTAGCAGAATGAATTCTTTTCCTTTGATACAGACCATCAGTATCTCATGAATATTACAACATGCCCAAGTCCGAGCAACTGCAGAGTCAAGTACTTGCAAGCAAGCAATCACAGCGCAGAGCTGTGATGGGATTTGTCTCTCTAAATGCAATCAAAGGATGCCAGTGCACTAAGATGAAACCACACTTAAACCCAAAACATTTCACACAGCTGCTTCCAGAGCAAGGCAGTGACTCTTTTGATTCTAGAAGGCTACCATAACTGGTTAAATATATGTAAATTCAGTCTACAAAAGCAAAGCAAGTGAAGAAGCAACAGAAAATTACAGTAGGTGTTTCAATAAAAACACTGCTGGTTTTCAGCTGTCCTCATTTACACATTCTAGATTTACATACAGTTTAGTGGCATTTCTCTATGAAGCTGACAACTCCAATGGCAGCACAGATTCAAAAGAAAGCTTATGCAACCCTAAAGTGAATTTCTCAGCCTTGTAATGTGAAAAGTACCAGTGTTAGATTAACAGCAAAGCACACTAGCTTTTCTATTACAAAACCTTTCAGGACAGGGTAGGAGAAAGAGCTCCAAGTCAGTGCATTGCAACTGCATGGCAGATCTATATTAAAAGCCCTCCTGAGGGAATGTTATCTATTGCACTATACTTGAATCTCAAGGAATAAATGGAAGAAGACTATTTCTTCCCTGCCTCACGGAGACATGTAGAAGCAGCTCAGTCTCTGTGCCTGTTCTCTCCTCCTTCCAGCAATCCGGAGCAATGAGCCTTTCCTTGCAACCCCGTAATTCAAGCTCTGGACAAGGGTAATCACATTTCACACTTCATGGTTTAAACTGATCACCATATGGATTAGGAAAGAAACTGTGTCTCACTGTATATGAAACTAACACACAAGTTCATAGCTCTGTAAGTGGTTTGTTTGCTGTAGGCTCAAGAATTGGGTATTTGACCCAGAGGGAGATGTGGATGCATATCTTCTTGCTGCTTTACTTTTCTAGCTCTGTGTTTCTGAAACTTGTTCAGAGCAGAAATTAAGTCAAGTTTCATTGCTCTGAGCTGAGCATACCTTTTAGATATTTAAGACATTGCACTTTCACATACCAATAATGACTTGCTAGGAAATTCCTTTGCTCTGCTAGTTAGAATGCACTGGAAGAATGGCTTTGATCATCTTCAGATGGATTCAGTCCTTGGGGTATATTTATCGTTTCAGATTAAGATTTAACATAGTCATCATAAAGACCTTTAGCCATTTAGGGGTGTTTTGATTTTGGGGAGTTTTGGTTGGCTCAAAAGGGCCCAATTTTGCATTTTAAAGCTGTTTTAGAAAAATCAAAAATTTATAAAGAATTTTCTTTTTCTTGCATAATGCACTTAAGTCTGCCTGCCCAGATGACTGTCCTTTAGAGCTCTGAGAAACCCACAGGGTAAAACAGTTGAGGACCTTAGCAGTTTCCACAGTTTTGGTGGGGAATGTAACAGCAGTTTCCAGAGCCTGAATCCCCATTAAAGATATGTTGTACTTTCAGCAGCAAAGCTTTCTGAAACAGGGCAGGTGACAGCAGTAATTTTCCCCAGTTTCTCCCCACCAACCAAAAGGCAAGCAGAATATGGCAGGAACATTCATCAGAGGTAGAAAGCAGCAGGGCAGAGAAATGGAAAAAGAAAAGGGCTTTTGGCCCATTTCAAACAGCTCTGGATTCTTCAGTGCTTTGTGTAATCAGCTCTCAAGCAACAGAGCTGCCATTCCTTTGGAGACCATGTCCGACGGGAGTCACTTGGCTTCATACCCTGCAGCTTTGGCCCCTATATCTCACTCTGTCCCCAGCAACTATTGTTCATATCATCTCACTTTGGGAATTCCAAAGACTTTTTTCATCACCCCTATCCAAACAAATGGGCTCTTTCAACCATCTTTCCCATGGCTGGAGTTTGTTCCCTTTAGGAAGGCTGCACATACATTTCACACAATAGGTGCCATCTCCATGACACCATGTGCTGTCTGCACAAGGAAGAGCCACAAGTTTGCCACATAAATCCTACCATATAATCGATTTTCGTGCCAACATTTCTGGGTCACAGCAAGCAGTCATGCTCTGGGGAGCTTTTCATAACCAAATTACTTCAGATTGCTCTGCTCTGAATAATCTTCTCTGACAATGGTTATTATTTATGCTTGGAGCACCAATCAACACTGGAGCCTCATTGATGCCAGATAAACAGGCAGGTAAACACAGCCCCTGACTGAAAGGACTGGCTGCATAGTTTATGTCAACAAGCAGGCAGAGGAGACTCTGAGTTCAGGAAGCACTAGAAGCATGAGGTTGAAGAAAGGCAGAAGCAAACACTGGCCAAAAAGTTAGATCACCACAGGTTAAGGGTTCCTTCCTCCCCCAGCATCTCCCAGAATGATCAGAAGAACAAGACCAAGCAGGACCTTGAATTCACACAACATAATCATGTTCCCAGGCAAAACCAGCTGAGTACACACCACCCCTGACAAATGTCACCTACATGGTTTGAACAGAGAATCTGCAACTTGCCTTTTCCAGCCACTGTAACTTCCACCAAAGCCCTCTTAATGCCCCAGAGAACAGAGAATTGCTTTTGTCTTTGCAAACAACTAATGTGATTTCTTTCACCCTTACTCTCCTTAAATTCCACAACCCATATCTTTCCCTTCACTGTACAGGGCCCCACTCTTTCTTCTTATTCCTTTCAGGCCTCTCTAGTTGGTTTTAGAGGGAGGAGGATCCCTTTGTATGTATTATCACCTCTGTTAGTTTAACCTTGTGGAATAACTGACTATATATTACAGATAGATATAAATATATTACTGAGAAAAAAGAATATATATCTCAGTCACTGACATTTTAAGATCTTTTTCTGCAGAACTGCAGTCTGTGAATTTGTTTCCCACCTTGTGACCAACTGACCAATTATTGCTTGTTACAGTGAGAAATTCACATTTGTTTTTCCTGGCCTACATAATCTGTTTTCAAATTTTTTTTTCAATTTCTTTCAGTTATTTTGAACCAGAAATTCATTGCCTAGAAACCCTGAGCCCCACTTCTAGCCCAAATATGACTTTATCAAATATACTTAATCATGAACCGCTGTTCCATCATCCAAATCATTAGGGAAAATACTGACTTCAGGCATCTCTGATGAATATTTTCATTTGGATGATGATCCCAGCTAATACTTGAAGAGCATTTCTCTGATCTACTGTTTGATTAGATCATAATTCCCTAGACTTATCAAGCAAGACAATACCAACATTTAGTTGATTAATTAAGGATGTTTGATTAACAAAGGACACATCCACATTGGCTGTATCATTTTTAAAGACTGATGTAAACTACTGTGGTGTTGAAAGGGGATAATCAAAGTCCTTTTTCTTGCAGAGTTCTCACCAAAAACTTGCTGATTAAAACAACTCCAGCAAGCATGAATTTAACCAAGCAGAAGAGGAAGTGACAAATATCCCATGTTCCCTCTCAGAAGACACAGCCACCTTTTGCTCTCTCTTCCAAAAGCTGATGTCCTAATATCTCTTCCCGAGGCCTCTCTGCAGCAAATGGGGTTAGCCATTGCTCATCTATCTCCACTATTCCCTAGAAAGACGGGTCCCAAGATGCTCTTTATAGGATTATAGAATGGTTTGAATTGAAAGAAATTTTTAAAGATCATCTAGGTCCAACTCCTCTGCCAAGGACAGGGACACCTGTCACTAGATGAGGTTGCTCAAATCCCCATCCAACCTGGCCTTGAACACTTCCAATGATGAGGCATCCACAACATCTTGGGGGAACCTATGCTCATGCCTCACCACCCTCATCATAATTGTCATTCTGCAGGAGGACCACAGAGGTTGGATTTTCTGCTTGTAGTGCATCACACAAAAGTCTTTTTTTTCCCTCCAGTTCAAGGAATTTTGGCTGACAGCCCAGCCCACAGTAACTGCAGAGCAAGAATATGCCTACAGTGCTCACAAGGACCAAGCCCACCTCGCAGGCAGTCACTGCTCCTTGGCACGCAAGATCCTGCTCCCCTTCCCACATGCACAGTCAGGCTGTGTTCAGTGTTTGTGCTGGGTGGAACAAAAACATTTTTGCTTGCTGCACCCTGCAAAAGGCAGGGTGTAAGAATTGCATTCTCAAGTGTAAAGGTTTGAGGTCTGATCAGATTCAATAAAGCCAGGATCCAAAAAGAACATAAAAAGAATAAGAAAGGAACAGTACCAAAAGTACAGTGCAGCTCAAGTTGAAAAACATCAGCTGATAGTGTCCATGATCAACGTGGTCTGCACATGCTTGGTTTTATTTATCATTTACTTCCAAGGGAAATATAATAGCACAATAAAACCAGAGTTCTAAGACGTCTGGATCTGAAAGTATTATCTGACGCACGCAAAACATTCCACCACCTGAGTCTCACAGAAACTCAAAATCTCCAGATTTCCAGAACTGCTAAGTTAAACTCTTTTGCAGCAATTTTCTGTTTTACTGTTCACAGTTGTACTATTCTCTTCCACAGTCAAGCATGGCATTACAGAAACTATTCCTTGTTGACTCTAATAGCATCATTTCTCATAAACACTCATTGGTGGATCTTTCACTTTGAGGACCAAAGTAAGCATGGTCCTCATTGATTTGCAAGAGAAAACAATTATCTTTGACTGCAAAACGCATTTAAAGCTGGAAATCAAGAGACGCTTGGTCATAACAAAAACTTATACAACCTTACAATTTCAAACTGCATTCGGCAGTTTTTAAATCTCAGCCCCTGAGATTTTTCCTTTCACTTGTAAACTTCAGTGTTTCATAAATCTTAGGATTCTGCTAAAGCCAAATGTTTAACACCATTATATATTACTCCATAAAATAATATGGTGAGCACATCACTTCCACAGTGTAGGAAATAGACAATAAAGTAGTAACTTGGTCTGCTTGAGAATCTTTAAAGAGAGCACAGCTTTTCCACAGTGAGAAGTGTCAGCAGCAAAACTACCATTTACGCTGTACCATTACTTCAGCAGGATTTCCTGCCATTGCAAAATATTCCTATTTTGGGCATCATCAGGAATAGGTGAGCTCTGTTTGCTAAAGAACAGGCTTTATGCCATTTCAATATTGGCCACCACAGTGTGGAATACTTGAAGTTCAGTCTTGTTGAGAATTATCCCAGCACCGTCACATCCTCACACAGTCTATAGGACACTTTGGAGCAGGTTTCTTCCCCTGTAAGCACAAGGATGAGACAGACCAGCTTCAAGAAAGACTCAATATCAACACCAGGCTCATCACCCAGCACTCCACACTGTCATCACACATGTCACCTGAAAGCAGCCATGGCCAATCTCCATGGCAAGAAGAATTCAGTGCTCTGAAACCAAGCTCTGCAATGTAATGCTTGAGAATCAACTTATGCAGGACATTTAAACTGCACCTCTCCTTAGCAGGTCCAGTGAACAACTCCACCATCTACTAATGGGAAAGCAGAAAAACCTGCAAAAATGTGTTACATTCTACATCTGTGAAATGCAGCCTTATAAAAGCCACGCATGCTTTTGCACCATCTTCATTTTTTACACTTTACACAACTTTTAAACACCGAGCCAGCCTTTAATATCTGCAACTTAATGGCCATTCCATACTCTAAAACAACAATTCTCAGGGTGGGAATTTGTGCATCTTGACTTTGTATTTGTTGCTAGAGGCAGAATTCTTCTCCCCATGGCATGCTGCTTATTGCTCAGACAATTGAGCTCTGTGTTTATAGTACTTTGGGTTTGTAATACCTTTGGGCTTGCATGGAAATGTCAGTGCCTATCGCCATTGCTACACTCTACCATCTTCATTCTCCAAAAGACAGGGCTTTGCTGAGCACATCACTGTGTGACTATCCTACTAAAAATATTTCCATAAAACCGCTAAAAGAGTAGAGCCTAGCCCAGGACAAAGGTGGAACCTGTGGAACCTCTGCAACCTCCCAGGATGGCTTTCCCTGCCACAAGGGCTCATCTGCATGGATTCTCTGGTGTCTATGCAAGATTGTAATCACCTCCAAGTTCTCTCTGGGGAGCAGCAGTATCTTCTCCACCCTTTCACTGCATTTCATTGACAAAAATTAATCACTTTGAATACCTTCCTCCCACTATCACACCTAAAGTTGGACAATAGATAAAAGGAGTTTTCAGACAGAAAAAGACATGCAGATGCAGTACCAGGTTTGATTAAACAGCTGTGCATACTTAGAAATCACATTAATTTTTACTTGCATTAACCCCCTTTTTGCTCCTAGTTTAACTTTCTAAATTTCAGTGTTATTTGGCTCTTCAATACAAACTTTCCTATTTCTAGGTACAACATAAGAATCAGCACTTGATTCACACTACTTTGCAATGCCATAACATGTTTAAAAATAACAGGGTACTAAAACATTTCCTTTTACACAAAGGCTTATAAGCTATTCCTCCTAGTTTTAAAATTAAACTTACATTTCAGACTGAGGCAGTTCTGAGTCACATTTTCAAAATGTGGCACATGAAAAATATGCAACATTGGCTGCAACTGGCTACGGACTGGTGCCAGTTTAAAGTATTTATGCAAGACAGGAATAGACAGAGGGAAATAACTGTCCCAAACCCTTCTTAAGAATATGCCCTTTCCCAGGCCCTGTGTTTTGCTCAGTCCATAATCATTTTCCAATCTGCTGGAAGACAGTGGTCCTGCTGCCAGGGAGTGTCTACTGACCCCTTCTAAAGCAAATGTATGCTGGTCAGGGACTTCTTTCCCCCCCTTTGTCTCTTACACTTCATTTTCCCATCACAAACATCCATTGAAACTTTTCTTCTCATGGCTTTTCCATCTGACTCTGGCATCCTCCAGGACCAGTGCAGCACAACAGAAGACCTGCATGCATGTTGTCTTTCCTATGTTCCTGAGGACAATGAGCATATCAAGTATACAAAAAGGTGCCCACAAATGCAATGATTTTTAAGTTCCCTCGTGTTGCAGGATGCTACTAAAAGGGGGTTCTATTCACACTAACACAGGTGGGGAGCTTGGTCTTGTACAGCTTTCCAGGGCAGCACCGTTTGGGCTTTTTCTTCCAAGAATCTAAAGCAAGTCAAGCTCAAATGTGATGGTGGGCTGGTTGTGCCTTCTCTGCCTGTTCCGTGTGGTATGAAAACTCCTGGCAAAACACTGTGACTGGAGAGGGGGTGTTATTTCAAGTGAAGAGATTAACAGCCTAAATGAAATAATTAAAACACTAGTGTCCTGAAGGCTGTTTAGCAGTTAGGTAGCTACTTGAATGAAACGCTTTATTGTTGATAAGCAAGTCAGAAACCAGGCTTTGTTCTTGAAAATTATTGTGAAATTCAAGAGTAATTAAGTCTTAACAAGCAAAAAAGGCTGAAAAATTCTCAATTCTAAGACCAATAAAAATCTTTTAGATTCACATTTCTGATTTAAGTCAAGCGAAACCTTGTGGCAAACATTCTTTCTTTACTTTCAAATCCACCTTAAGATACCCAGTGCAGTTTGGGTTGCGTATACTCTTCAGCAAACCAAATGAAACACACTACTTTCCCAAAACAGATTAGGTAGAGACATTTCCCTTTCACCAAGCAGAGGAAACTAATAACTTTTTTTTTTTCCAAATAATTTTTTCCAGGATCCACAGTTTCATAGCAGGTGTTTTAGTTTTGATAAAACTGCATTCGCTATTCTACAGAAAATGTTTTCATCAATTTTTTCCCCGACATCTTAAGTTATAATGCTGGAGAAAACTCCTAAGGAAGTGCCTCATCCGTGGCAGCATCAGTTTCTCCCATAGTGGATACCAGTGTTTGCTGGGAGCTGGAAGCACAGAAATTTCATCTTTAAGCTGTCTGCACACTCTTGACAGACAGCTATTGTGTCTGCATCAACACAGCTGCTATTTGATAGTCCAAATCCCTCATTATTGTTTCCAACAGAAAAGCATGCTTCCCTTCTTTCTTCTCATTTCCTTAAAACCTTTTTTTTTTTTTTTTTTTTTTTTTTTTTTTTTTTTTTTTTTTTTTTTTTTAAATTGAAAGCATTCCCTGATTTAAGAATTCAAGTCCATTATCCACAGGGTTGTCTGGAATTATCTGTTCTGATGGTGTTCGTATCCTACTTCACTGCAGAATAAAGGGGTTGTTGTACATTGTACAAGATCTCATTCCCTAAGGCTACAACTCATCCTAGAAGCCTCCCCTTCCACAAGAGGGGCTGTTCCTCTGTGTCCTGCTCTGGGTTAGGAGGATCTGGAGGGCAACTGCTGGGTCCCAACTCAGACATTCCCCTCGCAAGTGCCATGCTTTGGCTGGTGCCACCAACCACCATCAGCCACAGCCTCCAGTTGCCTCAGTGAGATTGGAACTGTGCCCGTTCTTCCAAGAGAAAGCCGGAAGGGTAGATGAGGATATAAACAATGACTACCTTGTAATTAGCAACAACACAATTACACACAAAAAATACTGGGTTTGAAGGGGCTACACGATTGCTTCAGAGAAACCCTTGTGCCAGATGAGCTTACATCCCCAGCTCCAGTGCACTGGGCTTATTCATGTTTTAAATCAGACAGCAAAGAAGCTTCAGTGTTATAAAGGAGCACTGATAACACATCAAACAACTTTCAACCTTGCACAGACACTTTAAACAATTCACCCATGAAACAACATGTCAAACACAGCTCCTCAGCACAGGTCAGATGCTGAATGGGAGGCACATTCCACCCCATAAACATTTAAGCCACCAGTAATTAACTTATCGGAGGCCAGGAGAGCCCTTTGGTCTGCCAGTGCCTCCTCCAAACAGACAGGCAGTGGGAGTGGGTTTGTTGGTATGCACCGGCATTTCAGGCACGAATCCTTGTCCCAGCGCACCCCAGAACGTGGGCACAGGCAGCCGGCGGTGGGAGCCTCTCAAACCATCTCTGAGCACATGGGCGGTGCTCAGAATCAAAACAGAGGCAGCGCGAACCGCGATAACATCAGTATTACAGAAATCTGGTAACTGCCTGACTCAATCTTACTAAAAAGCCCACAGGGCCCGCAGGAGTGGTTTCATTCCTATAGAACATCTTGTCTGAGCTAGAGGAATAGATTTGCTCTTGTAAAAAGCCACAAGCCTGCTGCATCCCCACTTTTGCACAGGTACTTATTTTCTTGACAATCTCCAAGGGCATGAGAAGATAGAGCTTATCAAAATCCTATACCTTATCCATAGAAAGGATGCAGAAGGAATAGTCAAATTTGTTAGCCTCGGGTACAGGCCGTAAGGGAGAAAAACAAACCACCAATTTAAGGGGATTATGACAGTCTTCAGCCCTCACTCATTCATTCACCTCAGGACCTCAGTCCAGAGCAGACTCCTGAACTGGTCACACATTTCCAAATTATAACAGTCACACAGCTAAGTGAAATCAGTCCTCAGCAGACACAGTCACCTTCTCCAAATATCAGCTCAACATCATGCAACAGTGATGTAAAAAAACAGTGCCAGCTGTGAGGAAAAATTGCAGCAAAACTTCCAGGGCAATATCCCTGATCCTGCTGTGGAGCCCGAGATGCCTCATGCATAACTTGAAATAATCCTGAACCACCTTCAATTCCAACCAAAGTCATTCACTCTTACAAATATACAAGTACAAACCTGAGCACCAAAAAACAAATGAACAAAAAAAATCAGTGGTCAGTAGTTATGTTGCCCTTGGACATGCAAATACACTTGATTTTTTTGGAGCTCTTTTCTCTATGGCTTTCAAAACCATTTGCAAGACAACTGAGAATGTCATTCACATCAAAAATAAAAAGTTTTGTAATGCTTCACATGTTCAAAGGTCTGCCAAGTCTTTAATCCACACAACACTTATGGGAACCAATATTCCCCTCCATCCTACCACAAAGTATAAATATTCACAGGAAGTCTGAAAGCAAGACTCCTTAACTTTAAAATCCTTCTCTTTTCACAGAAAAGATTTTGAATAGAGATAGCAAGAACAGTCCAAAGCAATGTCACAGGAAGAGTTTTCCTTTTCCCTGTGAACTTTTTATTTTTCAGTAAAATCCTTTTCTGCAAGGCTCTTACTACAAGAAAATTTCTACCAGCTGTAGTGAAAACAATCCAGACGATAATATATAAACACATGAGGAGACTGTAGCAGGTTTGGAATTACTTTACTAAGAACTGATATCAAGAGAGGCCTGTCCTGTTCCCAACATCTTCAAAGAGCATTTGAGATAATTCATGTTCATCCCCTCAGCTTGTGAGGCGACTGAGCTTGAAATGTAGATGTTCCTAATCAAAGTCTCAGTGGGACCTACTCTCTCTGCCTTTCCTCCATGATTTGCCTCAAGTTGCACTTAATAGAAAAGTTAAACTTCCACTAGGTTTTTTTGGCCTTTTTTTTTCTAAGTTGGGTTGGTCTGGGCTTTGTTTCTGTGAGCAGAGAATCATATTCAAGGATTTTGGCCTGTAATAATTTCTGAAGAGCAAAAACTGCTAAACTAGCAAGAGGATCTAGCTCATCTTCTCCCATCAGCAGTGTCCAAGTAAACAGTAGGAGCTGGTTAACTACTTACACCTTTTTCCTAACATCTTTCTTGGTTCTGATAGCTCCCTGACTGCCTATGACTCCCCCTGGTCCTGCAAGAGTTCTTCAACCTTTTGTTAGATTATAAAAAACTGGTTATATATTACGGTGTTATGCAACACATACTTTAATACATCAATACTTCTCCATTGCTGTCCACCTTACACTCTTCACCTCAGCCCAAACATCAACAGGTTTCATGCCTAACAAAGCACTGAGGTGAACCCTTTTGAATAGGTAAATAAAACCTGCAGTCAGCAGAAGTTTTTGATCTGATACCACTCCTGTCCCAAGAGCTGCATTTTATAGGGCACACCTCAAACATATCACTTGACCGATATCAGATAATAAGTTAATATTTATTCCCTAAAACTATGCACATTATTTGGCCAGCTTGTTTTATCTACTTGTATTTTTCAGATGAATTGTTGTTCACAGGAAGGAAGGACTATTTAAATTCTGCAAAAAAGAAGAAAAGATGGCATATAGTCTCAGCTCACAAAAATCACTCAACTCTGATTCTCTGACCTGTTTGGTTTCATTTCAAGCTGTTTTAGACAACCGTAGCTGTCTTGTTCCTGAACTACTTCCCATTAAAATCAAGACAAGGTCCACGACTGTCGATGTTGGCACATCCCTCGGTTCCCCCACCTATCAATACAGTCACAGTCAAAGTCAAGACTTGATGCTAGAGGGCTGCTGTGTGCCTGCCTTTTTAACTTGAATGACATTGGGAATCTGTAACTCTGCCAGCAAGCAGACTCATTTGTTATTAACACAGCCCATATTTAGCCATGTGTCTCCCAAGGAAAAAACACATACTTTCCTCTTAACAAAGCCCAATCTCTGCGCAGCCAAATCCCTGGGGACCGCTGGATCCCATTTTGCATGGCCAAATAAGGTAAAGCAAGAATTTGAAAAATGCAAACCTGGACTGAAATTGCCCACAGCTTTCAGGAGCCATTTTTGCATTTGTTAACCTTTTGTTAAACATCAGAAGGTGCTGCAAGGCCTTTATTTTATCACTTTTTCCTGAATACTTGATTTCCAATAAAGTATTTTGGAACACATGTAAGCTTTAAGGACATGAAGTAGTAGGAGACCATGGCTGACAGCAGCAACAGGAGACAATGCTGAAGAAAGCAGTGTTAAAGCTTGACCCAAAATAAAAAATGGTGCAATTCACTAAGAGATACTGATTGGACAGGCAAACACTCTTCTGAAATGCACATGAGAGAGAATCCAGTAGGTTACATAACATACTGCCTGTCTCAAGAGGATTTTAATTCTGGCTTCCCACTGAACTTCACTACCTTCCTTCTGAAGGAGTAATCAGAGATGTCTGTTTCTTTAATGGAAAAAATATTACACATATAAGGCAGAAGAGATAGGATGAATAATTTGTGTCTACATGTAAACACCTTTGCAAAGACTTCCTTAAGGAGGGAATGCTGACTTCATTTTCCTCCATCCATCTTCTGCCACAAATGTATCTTGCCATCCAGCACTCTGCTTCCTGACCTGCCACATCTGAGCAGCAGGCAGATGTTCCACAGGAACCCAAAGATTCAAGATCCCCATTATCATTGTGCATTGAAATTAAAAGCATCTGGGACATGAGGAAAAGTGAGCAGTTTCCTACCATCCCAGCTGAAAAATGTGTATGCAGAAGTTATGTATCTTTACATACAGCAAGTGCAAAGTAACACCATGTAGATCATGCATGCATGGACCAAATTCAAGGGTTCCCACATCAGGGGCTGTGGGAAGCACAGATTTTTCAACAGGCTGGAAATGAAAGCAGAAACTCAGAGGATGTTGATTTTTGCTATTTGTTCTAACTTAGTCATGAGAAGTGATCAGGCATCATGGCCTTGTGTGACTGAGAAGCTGCTCTTGGTTTCCCTGAGAAGTGAAGACATGGTCATACCCTGAAGCATTTCATATTTTTGACCATAATCAGTGGTCTTTCATAGGATGATTTTAATGCTAGCTCAGCATCTCAGCTGACTACCAATTTTTGTGGAAGCATCATACTATTTGTTACCTCAGCACACTGCTTGCTAGCCTTCTGCAGAGACTGAGGAAATACCTGTATCCATGCAGAACAAGCAATTGAAAGTCACTAGGGAGAAGCAGTTACTCCCTTCCAAACCTCTGTGCTCTACAGGAGATTAGCAACTAAAACTGTTAATGTGCTAACTAATCCCTTTAAGCATTGCCGTATTAGCAGCACTCAGTCTACTTTACCAAATTAAAGGTGAAAGAGCAGCTTTTAATATTCTCTTTCCCAGGAAACAATTCAAAAAGAGACATACCAAGGTGGAAAACCAACAGGTTTAAAAGTGAGAAAGATTCACCTTTTGCATTCAAGGCACAAGGAACACAGGCCAGGTTTAGCGTGGGTGACCACATTCAGACTTCCAAAGCTGCAGATCTCATCACACACTTTTGGACCTGAGGTCAAGAATGTGGCTCACAGCAAAGAACAAAACAGCAACATTGATTCAGCAGGACCATCTAGGTTTCAAGTGATGGAGGATTGGGCAATCCCAGACAAAAGCAGATTGGAAGAAGCAATCATTGAGAGCAGCCCTGTGGAGACGGGCTTGGGGGTTCTCTTGGACAAAGAACTGGACATGACCCAGCAATGTGCTCTCACAGCCCAAAAAGCCAAACACATCCTGGGCTGCATCCAAAACAGCCTGGCCAGCAGGTCAAGGGAGAGGATTCTTCCCTTTTGAGACCCCACCTGGGGTGGGAGCATTCAGCTCTGGGGTGCCCAGCACAGGAAGGCCATTGGCCTGTTGCAGCAAATCCAGAGGAGATTCATGAAGATGATCAGAGGGATGGAGCACCTCTTTTACAAACCCAGGCTGAGGGAGCTGGGCCTGTATAGCCTGGAGAAGAAAAGGCCTCAAGGGACACCTCATTGCAGCCTTCAGGTACCTTATGGAGGTTTATAAAAAGGAGGGAGAGGGAGTTTTTATATGGGCAGATAGTGATGAGACAAAGGGCAATGGCTTAAATTGAAAGAGTGAAGGTTTAGATCAGACATGAAGAAGTTGTTTCCTGTGAGAGCAGCGAGGCACTGGAACAGGCTGCCTAGGGAAGTTTCCCCATCTAAGCTGAAGTGTTCAAGGCCACCTTGGATGGGGTCCTGAGCAACAAGGTCTAGTGGGTGGCATCCCTGCCCATAGCACAGGTGTTGAAACTAAATTATCTTTAATAATCTTCCATAATCCTCTTAATAATCTAATAATCTTCTATCTTTAATTATCTTCCAACCTGAACCATTCTATGATTATATGTTTCTATAGCATTAGAGGACTTTGGAGATTCCTCCTCTGCAAGAGGATCACATTGCTCATCACATGGGACCACATATAGGACTTCTGCTAGTTATGCCAACGCAAGAGCACATGGATTTTAAGAACCATGACAGGACTTTAAAAATTTTTTTAACAGTCTTTTTAACCCAGAGTTATAGGATTCAGAGCTAATTTTGCTGCAGATTTCAACCCCGTTCCACTTAGTGTGGGATTAGGAAACCGAGACATAAAAATCCTCCCATCCAGTCCTCAATGATGGAGACACCTCCTTCCTGCCACACTGATGCTGGTATGAAGCAGCAGCACCCTCCCAAGGGAGGCAGAGGTAGGCTCCTTACAGGCCCTCTCCCTGATTCCCAGAGGTTCAGGTCTTGGCCTGCTGCATCCTTACCCAGCAGGGCTGTAGCATGCCAAATTGGCCAGGACCCAACTCCCCAGCCTGTGGCCAGATTCTGTGGCTCAGCTGCTGACCTGCAGAGAACAGGGCTCCATGCAGAGGGCTGAAAGCTACCCTGTGCCAGCTGGCCAATGGCCAAAGCAGCTCCCTTTCCAAACCAAAGCTAGAAAAACTATGAAGGCTCTGACTCCAGCTTGAAACTAAATGTAAACTTATAGAAGCTTCCCCTTACTTTTTCCACGAGGTTTCCAAACTGAAGAAGGTCCTTTAAAGCTTTTCCAGGTAAGCAATCCAGGTAAAATTTGTACCTTTGCCTCTAATGCAGTGCATATCAGCAGTGGAAGTAAGATTGACTTGATTTTGTTTAGGTTTTGACTCATGGCAAACCAGGATCAGGACATTTCTTGTGAACTGAAGACCCCAGAAGTGTTAGAAAGCTTTAGTCACCTCATTCTGGAAATATTTGGTTTGTTGTTTTTTATTTTAAAAAAGCTGAGTCTAGTTGAGGAAGACAATCATGCCATAAATACAACTGCACAGCATAATCAACAGGATTCCCTATTTAGTTTAACTTGGGATTATAAAAGAAAGACCACATGGAAACACAGATTTTTATATTTAGACTTGGGTGGAAGAAAGATACAAAGGGGATTTGGCTTACCTGGACATCACATCAGGCTGCAGGTACTCTACAGAGCTGGCCAATGTTTCCAGCAGAAATGGGCTTTACCAAGTGTAAGTATGAGGTGCTGTTCTGGAAGAAAGCTTGAGGGGGTAGCAAGGGGAGGAAAGCATCCAAGCAAGAGTCAGGAGGAATATCTTCTGACAGTTGATCACATCTGGAGCCTCGCCAGATACATGCCATTAGCAACCTCCTGGATATCCACTGAAAACTGCCAAGCCAGTTCTTTGAATATTCTCATGCTACCACATCACACACAGCAATCCCCAGGAAAACCACATCAAAACAGAACAAGACTGACACACAAACACACACACAAAAAAACCCCAACCAAAAAAACCCCAAAAACAAACAAACAAACAAAAAAAACAAAACAAAAAAAAAAACCAAAAAAAAAACAACAAAAAAAAAACCCCAAAAAAACAAGTCAATGCTAATTCTACTCCCGCTAACTGGAGTAAATGAAATTAAATAGATCTTCCTGTGTAATTACAATCTGTGTGCTCCAGTACAAAACAGAACAAAAGGCAACTTCATGCTTAAAATCATCTTTATAAATTCTGTTTTCTTCATCAGGGTGAAGGACTGGAGTGAGGACACATTTTCAAATGCTGTACTGGAAATAGGCCTACACATAGGTTTAAAGTTCAGGGTGTGCTTAAATGACAAGCTTGGGACTTGGACTGCTAAAGCTGATCATTTCTTCCTCAAACTCACACAGGCTAATGGTTCAAATGCTTGGCCAGGGCCTGGATCACAGTGTCCAAGTGCAGGTCTTAAGTTACCCAGTCAAAGCAAACAGATTTAGGGTTTGGCTCATGCACTGTCCAGGCTGAATTTCAGCTGTCTTTGCTTGAGGCACACCTCCACTCTCTACAGCTCCTCAGGCTCAGCACTCAGCCCTACTCATCCTTCACAAGTTTGGCCTCCTTTGTCCTTGCAGCTGGAGTTTCCAGTGAGTATCCTGTCTTTCCCTCTGCCTGCCTTCTTATGCAACTCATCACAGCAACACTCTCCAGACACAAAAGTGTTTGAAAACGCCTATCCCTCCACAAGGTTCTAGCCATCCTTCACAAAGCAGCCATGTGGACTTCAGCACAGAAACAACATGGGCCTATTGGAGCAGATCCAGAGGAGCCATGAAGATGATCTAAGGGCTGGAGCACCTCTCCTGTGAGTCGTGGTTGTTCCTCCTGGGACAAGAAAGCTCTGGGCAAGACTTAGAGTAGCCTTTTACTGCTTAAAGGGCTCTTATCAGTGCTGGGATTGGACTTGATCATCTTAGAGGTCTCTTCCAGCCTTGATGATTCTTTGATTATAAAACAGATAAGGACAAACTTTTTAGCAGGGCCTGTTGTGATAGGACAAGGAGCGATGGTTTTAAATGAGAAGAAGGCTGATGTAGATTAGCTATAAAGAGCAAGCTTTTTATAATGAGTGTGATAAAGCACTGGAGCAGGTTGCTCAGAAGGATGGTGTATGCCTCATTCTTGGAAACATTCAAGGCTAGACAGCCCTCTGAGCAACCTGGTCTGTTGAGAATGTCCCTGCTTGTTCCAGGGGTTTTTGACTAGATGGCCTTTAAAGGTCCCTTCCAACTCACACTATTTTATGATTCAACAAAAGGAAACAATCCCTAGAAAGTAATGCTAGCCAAGAGGTATAAAAGATAGTAAAGAAAGAAAATCAGGAAACCACAGGTAACAAAAGAAAAAAGCAAACCCACATCTAAAAGACTGTTTTGTTTAGTTTCTGAAAGAAGGCTTCTGGAAAAAGATCTTTAGCTTTGGTCTTGGAGTACATAATGGCCAGCATCCTATGCATGTACCCAATGAGTGCCCTAGAGCAGAGGTTCTCACAGCTGGAAATACAGATAGCTAGCTGGTGGGCCTGCAAAGGGGCATGGAGACCACACCCGTTTTGCGTTTGGGAACTCAAAGCTCTGTGACAAGGGAAAATACAGGTAAAAGCTGGTCCAAGAAGTTTGGGAATCAGTGCTGCAGCTTGAAGCCACGCTCATTCTGAGCGGAAAAGAGGCATGCTTCAGTTTGCAGAGCCTCCCAGATGAATTGCAATTTTGTACATCAATTTATAGGCAGAGGAAATCCTTTTTTTTTGTTGTTTCCACCCTCCCACTTATTCTTCCTTCTCCCTAGAAGTTTTTATACTCACAGTAAGCCAAGCATCAAATGATTTCAATGTGTGGTTACGCTCAGAGAGGGCAGAGACCCTGATGAAGCACACAGGGTGGGGAATCCATGATTGTCACCATTTCTCTTCCCTGTGACTCAGTTGCAAGGTATTTCAACAAGACAAATGAACTACTTCCAATTCACAGAAATTTTTAAATTAAAAAGCTGTTAAGAATCAAAATAAGTATTTTCACAGTTGGCTGCAAAGATTAAAGAAAGTAGTTCTTTACTGATCACCTGAATCTATTTCACGAAAACATCTGAAAGGCATTTTATCAGCTGCTGAGCAGTATTTACTTATGAAACTGTTCTAATTGCTTTGGAATGTGCACCCTTACTGCTGGAACAGCTCAGCCTTGCTAACACTGAGCAAAGTAATACTGGCTCATAGGACATGGCCACTTTTATACAGCATTCGTTCTTCCTTCTCAAGGTAAACAGCATGAAATTTGAAAAGGAAATGCAGCAAATACCTCACAAACAATGACTTTTGCAGAGCTGCCCTAGATGTTTACAAAATCATCAACTCATCAGCAAAATTAATCATTGCCATAACTGAAATCATCACAAATCAATAATTTAGAACTAAATCCATCTTGCAGCTGGAAATTGCATGGGCCAGAACTTATTCCTGGTGCCCAGAAAATAAGTGCTGGAGTCAATATCCAGTATGGAAGAAGTAGTGTGTCCTGGTCACAAGTAAGCCCTTATATTAGCTTGCAGTCTTGCTCTCTCTTGGTAGATCACCAGTGGAGGTCTTGGTAGAGCAAAGAAAACCTACTCAATCTCGCCTTAATCTTCTAAAACTGAAGCAGAACTCTGGTTTGCATTACACATGTCCAGGCTCAGTATCAGCATAACAAAAAAAAAAAAAAAAAAAAAAAAAAAAAAAAAAAAAAAAAAAAAAAAAAAAAAAAAAAAAAAAAAATTGGTTATAGCTGTATCTGTTTTTAAAACAAAGCAATCCCAAAGACTGAGTCACAACCTGGAAAGTGCAGTGATTTGAACAGCACTTTCTCTTTGTCTGTGTCACAAAATCCCCATGTACTTTACCCAGCAAAGTTGGAAAAGCACAAAATAATTGCTATTATGCATGTTAATGTATAAAACATAGAAACTAAAGAAAAGGACAAATAATCCCACTCCTCCTAGCACTGATACAGAAGTGAACTGCTATATGTAGGAAACAGCCAAGCCAGTCCCATTGACCTGGGCCAAACTTTATAAACAGACTTGTAAACTTCACGTGCTTTGAGTTAGTTTCATAGGAGGCAGGAATGTCACATGCCTACGCCCCCACCCCCTTCAAGCCTGAGTTAACAGAATCCTTGGATAAAGCAGCTTCAGACAAAACCAGGCCAAGCTTGGAGATAAAGAGCCCTGATGGCTGCTCAGAGCCCAGGGCCAGGCCTTGACAATCAGATCTTGGAAAAGGCTGAAGGTAAGACAGGGTTAGAGGCTCCCAGCTGAGAGGGCTCATCTCATTTCTGACTCATTCAACAAGAAACTTTCTTGAGTTTTCTGCCTGACATCCCATCCAGGTCTTCTCCTGCTCTGTGAAGGCATCATTTGCAGTCCTCTCTCATCTCTTCTCCAGATATGAACTATTCAAGCAGCCCTCAACAGCTGCTGCCCATTTCCCCTCCTGCTGTCAGTGACAGCCTGCCTCTGCTGCTCCACTCTTGCTCTCCCATCACCAGGGAAAGAGTTAATGTCTCTTAATTTCCTCCTCTCCCCTGCCTTCCCTCAGCTATCCACGGTTCACATTTCCCTTTGTTTTGCTTCCCACAGCAAATTATTTTTTTTAAACAGCTGGTTTGTTTTTTTAATTGGAAAATCTTTTTTGGCCTTAAGGCAGCACGACATCTCCTTGTTTTCTCCTGCTGAGAAACGACCTGACCCAGAGGTGAGAGCATTGAGGCTGCCAAAGTGATCGCCCTGCACGACCTTTTTAATCCTTGGCCTCCATTGCTTCAGTCAACACCACAAGTGCCTTCTAGTATGACAATCACCATTTGTTGCTTAGGAATTAAACATTGACTAAACACATCATTCTGCATAGGCCATTGAACTGGAAGAATGTTTAGTGAGCTCAGCAGCTAAAGCTTTATTAACCATCTCTGGTGACCTTCTCCTTTGCCTTCTCCAAGGCAAAGGCGTTGCTGGGGCTCAAACTCTTCCCAAAGGGCTCCTTCTATAGCCCACACTGCTTTTAAAGCTCTAACACCTCGACATAACAAAGTCTGCCAGCACATAGATGCTAACTTATCCATCCAAACCAGTTTAGCACCACCCACAGCACATCTACTGCTCCTTCTGCCACACCAGTGAGTTTAAGTGCTGCACTCCAAGATGAAAGAAAGATTAGTTTCCCTCCTCAAGCATGTCTGCAATGTTTAACAGTTCTCTGGAGCATAGGTCAGCTAAGGGTGTGTTGAAACAGAACAACTAACAGACAGGACAGCAAATGGAGTTTTACAAACATCAGCAAATAACAATAACAGGAGTCCAAAATGCCCCTAGGGGAGGATGTTCCCACTCCAGGTATCAAAATCACAAAGAAGTGTGTCACGGGGTAATAAACAAAAAACATGTTAAGGTACCAGCTTCTCACTCTGTCACTTTAAAATAAGCAAGGAGAAAAGTGAAATGAGAATTCCTTGCATTTTCTGAATGCTCCTCTTTCTTAACTTGGCACACACAAAAGAGAAAAGCATGAGAGAGAAGAGCCCACATTTCCCTCAGACTCAATGCTATTTATACATCCTGCTCCCATCAGATCAGGAGGAAAAACTTGGACAAGTATTAGGTGGTCTCTTGTGGTTGTTTTTCAATAAAAACCACTAAAGTAAGAGCTGTTCTACCACCTTACCAGAACTGGACTCTGTTCCGCTTGGTGGCATCTTGCCAATGCTAATAATTTAGTAGGATGGTTATGTGTTTTGAAACTAAAAAGCAGCTAGCTTTCAACACTATTCCTAGACCAATCAAATCTAGAAAAACCCAGTTAGTCCAAATACTGTCTCAGCTTGGAGCCAGAAAGCCATACCTCATTGAACTCTGTTGCGGGACACGGTTACATGTGCCAGCTAGCTACCTTTGAGTTAGGAAAGGAACTGCACCAGCATTAATGATGAGACTTGCTGGACAGAGCAGATTGACTCTGATAGACAGAAATGAGTCAGAGGTCTAAACATGAGTTTGAGATAGGCCAGCAGGTAGAGTCTGCTCGTTCTTCTCCTGTCCTACCACATTCAGGAGTCTTAAAGAAAAGAAGAATAAGGTGTGGTGCCCTTAAATGTTAAAGATGGTATCTCAAAACACATGCTTGGGCCTAAGTTTGACCCTGGAGGTCTGAATTCCCCAGGGAGGTGTGTCACAGGAAGAGCCAGGTGAGACAGCACCCCAGCATTTCACAGAGGGTGTTCTTGAGTCTGTACGTGGGAGTTTGGTTTCAGTCTGCTCAGACTAGTGCCTGTGTCAGGCTATGGATTTGCAGTCCTCAGCACTGGAGCAGGAGTGTTCCTCAGGCTTTAATGAATGCAGTGCAACACCTCTGACATCTCAGCAGGTATAATGATCACCACTGTCATTTGCAGCATATGAGAAGGCAGTAGCTGTTTTCTTCTAAACAAACGTAATAACACAGGTTCTTCAGCTTGCCACTTCCAAAAGTTTTTGTAGTTTTGGAAAGGCTTGAGACCCATGAAAGAAATCCTGCCTATTCATTCCACAGGCACAAAGGCTGTGTGACAACCATACTGGCCCTCAAAGCAAGGTCCCAGGAATGGGACAGGGCAACTGCACATCAACAACAACAGAACACATGGTAGGCACCTGGGACACACTGGTGAGCCCGGGCATCTGCCAGCCCATGCCCCCCAAGGAGCAGGGGGGCAGCAGCACAGACCTGTCTACTAAACATTGCATTTCAGTAGGTATAAGGGCAGTAGAAAACTCGAGAAGAAAAATCCTTCTCAAAGTGCCCTAACCAACCGCTCACAGCTAATGGGGCACAAAACCAAGGATTTCACACTGGTTGCTTGTTAGCCATTTACAAAAGCACACAGGTTTAGTGGGTATTCCAATGCTCTCTGGAAGCTTGATTTTCAGCTGTTTTCCTCACTCTCTGCTAAAAACCTAGCTCTAGCAGCCTCTTCTGTTTGAAGAGACACAGGATTGTAACAGAGAAGAGAACAAAGTCAAAGGCCAAGTCTCTCATTTCAGTTTTGGGTAAACAGAATTGCACTATAATCCTGATCTTGAGAAGCCAGTTCCCTGGTACATTTATTAATGCTGCCTACATTTTCCTTCAGCCTTGGAAAGGGGACAAACTTAGCCTTAAGACAGGAGGAAGGAACACGTGGAAGGGCAATTAAGCTACTTCAGAGTTCTTGCTCTTGGCAATAAATGCAAGAAGACAAGATTGTAATTATCTAGTTTGTTGCCATAAACGAGCAAATTTTTTTAGTAGCTTAGTTTTTAGTAAACCTTTCCAGGAGATGACAGTCAAATAACCATCTGAGAAAGCAATCTCCTTTGTGCACAAAATCTAGGTGATACGAAGGTCATAGAATGGCTTGGGGTAGAAGGGACCTTAAAGCATATTTAGTTCAAAGTCCCCCTGCCACAGGCAGGGACACATTCTACTAGACCAGGTTGCTCAAAGCTTAATTGAATCTGACCCTGGACACTTCCAGAGATGGCCTAGCCACAGCTTCCCTGGGGAGCCAGAGCCTCACCACCCTCACAGTAAAGAATTTCTTCCTAGCATCTAATGTAAACCTAATGTAAACCAGTTTCAAGTCATTCCCCCCGTGTCCTGTCACTACATGTTCTTGTAGAAAGTCCGCTTCCATCTTTCTTACAGATTCCCTTCAAGTACCGGAAGGCCACAGTTAGGTCATCCCAAGAATCCTCCTTTCCAGGCTGAACAATTCCAATTCTCTTTCCCGATTTAGCATCACCAAAGCTTTTTCCAGAACTAGTACTGGGTAAACAAGCAGTTACTTGGTAGGAATTTCTAGGATCCTCCAAATTATATAGACTCTGCTAGTGTAAAATCTTTTTGCAGCAGCCTTGCTCTTCCTTTGTGGACATATTTCAGGAAATCTACACTGAGTTTTGGATTCATTCTGGATCTTAAAGGCTGGAAGGATACGTCTGGCTTCAAGTGTTTTTGCCAGCATTGTGCATGCCTGCACAGTGACTGTGCCCAGCAGATGGGGAAAACCAGCCTTGAGAAACACCAGTTCATCTCTGCCTGTACCTGGTTGTGGTGTGCAGCAAAGGAGTCAGCCTGGTGAGAGAGCCTGTGTCACTGATCCTCAGACAACCCTGTTACTAAGGGAAATTCTCAAGACAGATTGACAGAGGGCCAGAAGGGGATTATCTTTGCAATACACACTTCTTTATTTCCTGTTTTGGCAATGACCAAAGCATGTTTTCCAGGACTATCCACTATCCCCCAGGATGAGTTGGCTGCTTCTAATGCTTTAGAGTTCAAGTCATGATTCTTCAAGAAAAGCAGAAATAGAGAAAAAAACCCAAAAGTGTTGGCATTGGAGATATTTAGGCTGAAATACTAGCAATTGTTATTTTTCTCAGGAGAAAGGCCTGGCACATATTTTATTTGCTGCCAGCATAGCCTTTCAAAAAAAGCAATCAAATCAAATTCAGCATATTTGCAAATGCAGAACTGCATTTAACGTATCAAATGAACTTTGTACTGGATGTGGTTCAAAGACTGAACTTGGTGTAATAATTTGTTCTGTCTCAAAAAAAAGCATTCCAAACCAAGAGCTTTATTTTCTGTTCCAAAGGGCAAGTTAGAGCACTATCACTGCTGCATACCTTTCCTCCTCCCTTTCCACTGCTCCAGCCCCTCTGGATGGTTTTTGTTTCTTTCTTGCATTTGTGATTTTTTTTCTTGCATTCGTGATAGGTTTTGCAATTTCAAGCTAGAAGAAAACCCAGGAATACCAAAACCCAACCCTTTGATCAGTTGCTATGAACAAAATGAAAAGTGAATGTTCAGTAAAAAAATTAAAGAAAAATATTTTTGCCACGTTTAATTCACATTTACACAGACCTCACCAAATAAACGTGTTCTCCACCCAATCTACCAAAGGATGACTTTGATGTAGGGAGAAAAACCTCCTAGGCTGTGCTTTATTTTCCTTTTCTTAGAGAGTATTTGCAAGAAGCGACACAATAGAAATAAGTCGGCTCTCAATTTCTCCTGTATTTTGCATTCACAAATGTCGAGTCCAAGAGGAATTTGGTATTAGAGTTGCAAACATACCTGAAGTGCCAAAGTGCTGTCCCACAGTATAAAGTGAGTGGCTGGGGGAACATGGCTGGGTCAGCCATTTGCCTGTCCCTCTGCTGAGCCACCCAAACAACATCTGCACAAACTGTATCAAAACTTCCTCATGATTACAACAGAGATGAAACAACAATGGCACCTGCAACTCTGTTCAAACAGAAAATGCCCTTTCAAACCCAAGCATAAGATACTATCCAGGCTTTGCACAAACCAGCCAAGATTTTATGCCACTTCACTGAAACCTGTAAGCCTTTGCATGAAGACCAACACAGTGCCCAGCATCTCCTGAGCTACCAGAACCCTTTTAAAGGTTCATCCACCTGCCTCAATCATAAAGGGACAGTCTGTGCTGGCATTGTACCATATATTTCCCACTTTATGCAGCTACCAGCTAAGCTCCCTTGGTGGTCTAGTGCTTAAGGTACTGCCAGTTGCCTCCTTTCTTCCATCAAGAAACTGCCCATTACAGATAAGGCAGCAGAAAATAACCCTTGCACCAATTTTAGGTTAGAAGCCAGGCTAAGAAATCATATCTTGCAACAAATGGGGTTGTTTTGCTTTTAAACTATAGAGAAAAAAAAAATCTCAAAGCAGACACGAGAAGCATTCACCTCTCTGACATACTATCCTATTTACAGCTGTATGCAATTTCAGCCCACAGGTTATGTTGGAAACTTTAATCCACAATTTTGGCCATGTAAGCAGTTCTGCCATGGGCATGCATTCCCACTGGTTGCTGAAAGGAACAGTAGTGACTCTGAGGCCAAATTTTTATTTAACCTGCAGCCATAAACCTACACAGCTTTGTGTACAACAGTAGCTTGTCCCCTGAGCAGACTCTGCAACACCCAAAAGTTCTTCCCCGAGGCATTTTTATTACTACTGCAGATAAGAGATATACAAGAAAGAACAAAAACAACAAGCCATTTTTCAAAAGCAAATTTTGCTTTTAATTTAAACAAATCCCTAAACTGAGGGAAAGTTGATTTTCAGTGTTATTGTATTTAACAGCTTACAATACAGCAACTTACCTGTTAATGATCCTGGTCACATTCACCATCTTTTCCAGAAGAATCCACTTTGTCTTGACTTCAGGCAGAGGCACAATCAGCTGAATGGATCAAACCCTGATCCCCAAGAAGAGCAGCTGGGCTCACTGGCCAGCAGTAGTTCAAAATTCACTTGGCTTCTTTTTCCATCATCTGCTTACCCAAGAGCACGACAAACTCACCCCACTTAGTACATTTAAATTGGAGGGAGAATTTTTGGTCAAATGCTCTTCTAGTCTAATGCATGTGCCTGGTATGTCACCTAAATGATGAGAAGGATCAGTGACATTACCATTACTCAGCTCCAGAGCCTGCCAGCATTTTGCTCACCTTCCAGCTAGACGTGGAACAAGAGCTGCTGGCGGCGTACAGCAGGTTCCAAACTGGCTGTCCTTCAGGTAGCGTGGGGGCGTTTATCCTCCACAGCTGAAACAACTGCATGCAGGCTCAGCAGCATCCCTTAAGAGGTAAATAGTAAGACACATGCAATTCAGGAATGATTCTGTTTGAACATCTAATCACAGGTTTGTGGCAACAGCGAAACTCGGTATAAAGGGCGTGCATAAATTTGTCATAGAACAGGCTTCTAGTTTTTGCAGTCCTTTCAAAATAGCATTTTGCATGCTTTCAAAATAACAATTTACTTCATGCATATATGTGCATGTATATACATGTGTGACCCCATCCAGCATTGCTAAAGACACACAAACTTAAAAAAAATAAAAATTAAATCCCCTAGGGAAGCAATATGATGAAATCATGCTCACTCTTGCACCTGAAGTCCCCTCTAAGGTACATCATTTTCCCGGCCTGAGGAAACAGTATATGGGTGGGGGGTGGAAGCCACAGTGCCACTCAAAGCTATTTAACCATCAACATTTTACACACTGGCAGCTTATGCCAGTCACTTTAGATTGGTGCTGCATAAGTATATTCTGAAAAAACTAGTAGCACACTGCCTACAGCACATTGCAGACATTACTGACACCTATGGTTAGCTTTGTTTGAGTCACTGCTAATGAAGGCTGAGACAACAGGTAGTGATTAAGCTCAGAATTCCAAGCTCTAACTTCAGGACTTCAAAAAAAATATCTACAGATAGCTCCCCCTCAGTCTCCATTGTCTGAAAACAAGAGGGAATCAGGACCATCCAGTCCCTCCCTCTCACCACTCCCACATCTAAGACAGGCACGCTGAAAGCAACCCGGCGTGTCTGATCTCACTGGGTTACAAGCATCCGACATTAGCCTGGGCTCCAGGGATCATTATCAGTGCTTTGTTTCCCGATCAAGTATTACAATGGAGCTTCACCACCTGTATTGCAGCAGTAGAGGCTGCACGGAAGTGTTACTTGCCTTCCAGGAGAGAACAGGATCCATGGATTAGCATGCTTTTGTCCCAGTGCAGTCAGGCAAAGATGTTAGCTCTGTGTACACACAAGTGCAAGCACACACCGATTTCTATTCCCTTTGCACTACTACTTGCACTGAGAAGTTGTCAGCACATCCTAATAACGATGTCGTCTGGGTCGGCCTGCTTAGGGGACACAAATGCAGCAAGATGTAGCACCTCAAAAAAATCCCAAACGAACCTTTAATGACACCATTCTGCATCAGAGAAGTTTCTGAGCTCAGCTGATGTTAGTTGACTCACAACGTAATCATCACGTATCAAAAGAGTCAGCAGTACAGAACACACAGCAGGGATGATTAGCTCAAGTTGTACTTTATTTTCAGGATTAAAACCCCCAATGATATAAAGCAGACGAAACAGATGTAAACTCCAAATTTATCTGCAGTTCAGATGAGGCATCCTGGTTTCACAAAATTGAATCAGACAGGTGGGTAAAGCACACACTGCCAAAAGAAGACAAACTGCACAAAATGAATACTGAGAATTGGTAATTCCTCTTCACCTGGCCCCCCCTGCACCCTTCTGCAGTATAAATAAAAAAAATATCCACCTGGAAAATACATTTGAAATTGAGAAAAATCAAAGAAACATCTAAATTAATTTTATATAGAATGTGCTGATGAACACTTCTTTCAAAATTAAGAATACATTGCAGTTCAATGTAGATGGTATGACAGGTCTAACAAAGGGAGAAGTACTGTTTAAATGGACAAAACACAATGCATAAATATTCAGCGATATAAAATAAAAGCAGATTTAGCACACAGTTCTAAAGTTGGCAATCCTATTCCGGTCCCTACAATTAACAGTTTACTTGGTAAGACCTGTAGATAAATAAATATGCATACAGAAGTAAACACACTTCAACAGATGTATTGAATTAGTGGGACTGATTATTTTTAATGCAAAATCAAAACAGATTTAACAACCTAAACCAAAGAGCTGATAGGATTACCATTAAAGGTGTCACTAAGTAAATCACCATGCTCTTACAACAGTTAGTCCTACATACATGTCCTTAGCATAAAATTTATTTGCTCTTCACCATATGCTTTGCCTCTTCTACCCATCTGTTGAGCTAAAAACCAAAGCTGGAATAACAATTTGTCAAAGAAGGAAAAAAAAAAAATTCTTATTTTTCATTGCCAAAAGGACTGCATTTAGACCTGATCTACACTTCAAATAATTTTTTGAGTCAGTTCTGTTCCCTGCATTAGACAATTTTTCTGTGTTTTAACAAGCATTGAAAATTTGCCTGAAGTTTTGTCCCAAACAGTGGTCCTCTGACCAAAAAAAATCTGTTTATTAGGGATTGGTAACTGTGTGCTCAAGTCAAAATGAAAGTCCTAAGAAAACAGCATATGGATGTCATATTAAATACTGTGTATTCAAGTAAACCTCAAGTAATACATGCTCAGTCAGACTTCCATAGGCATTCCAATTCTAAATCAAAATATTCATGTCCTCTATCAATCTAGCTATCTAAGTCCTAAACCCTGGTCGGCTAAATGATGCATCAATGAACTCTGTCACCTGAGAAAAGTATGCAAAGAAGGTATTTCCAAAGGCTTAGCCAGATGAGAATAGATGTGCATCTTGGTAGAAGCCCTTCTGTTTGAGCCAAAATCCCTGATCAAAAGTGGTTTTCAAACTTACAGTTCAGGTGCTTTCTAAGCTCTAGCATACAGTTAAGTCAGTACCAACAACAGCAAAAGCCAGCGCGTGTTAAGAGCGAAGACACTGTTTACCTATTCTTTCCTCTAAAGAGGTTGCTTAATAGAATATGGGCCTTTTTGCAGTCAGCATTTCTACTCTGAATCATAGAATTGTTAAGGCTGGACAAGACCTCTAAGACCATCAAATCCATCACTGCTGTTTTCTTTACAACACTATATCCTCAAGTGTCATATCCACACATTTCTGAACACTTCCAGAGACGGTGACTGCACCATTTCCCTATGCAGTTCAAAAAGCCAACAGATTGTCAGTCTGCAAAATCTAGTACTAATTTCTTTAGGTTTTCAGCCACAGGACACAGTAAGAGGCTAAAAACTTGAAGGTGCTCCATACCAAACATCTACTTCCCATCTGGGATACACACAGAGGTCTACTGTGCCTCAAATATGCCCTTAAATTGCACACAGCAGCCATCAGTGCGAGCAGAGGAATGCCACCAGTGTGCTTGGCATTCAGGGACTGTATGCCAGGAAGAGAAACAGTCATAAAACAGTGTATAACTAACCTGAATCTGCAATAACAAACCATATGTGTAATTATTCAAGAATAATTACAGAGAGTTCTTTGTCTCAAACAGCTGCTTGTTTTCTGGCTCCCAGCACCTATAAAATGGTCAAGAGATCAGAACAATTCTTCTGGGGAGGTTTTCTTCCCAGCCTGTTTAAAAGTGAACTCTACTGCTTTGGGGATATACAAGCAAGACTAAAACCACTGTATTCACCAGATGTGCACCTACACCAACAGTAAGAATCCCCTGCCTTCTCCTGTACTCATACCCAAGCTCACACATCCTGACCTTGCAGGCTATTATTTGCTGATCTCAGGGGCAGACTGCTCAGGGGCAAGACTTGGCCAGGTGCCTCGGTGTGAGCTGCAGCACTGTCACTCACCTGCCAGACCTGCTCCACTCTGCTGCCCAGAACTGGGCTAAGCACTGCCACACCTTCCATGTGGGCACTGGATGCAAACTACTGCCCTACTTCCTTAATCCTCCCTTCCTGCCCAGCTCACCTTTTAATTTAGTAATGCTGGAAAACAGAGTCCACAACCCAAAGTCCAAGCCTAGATGAGCTCTATTTTGCAAAGCATGAGGAAGTCTGCATATGTTTTGGTGTTGAGTAAGCAAGATAAGACCATTATATGGATAGTTTTTCTCTGTGTAACAGAATAGATGAGAGGTAGTTCATATTGCTTAGGATGGTTTTGGACAACCCTAGGACCAATTCTTAACACCAGCACGAATGCTGGCTGCCCAGAGTAGCCAAGGGAGATGTCATGTCATAGACAAGTGTTGCCTGCCAATTGCCTGGCTCACTATTTCAGACTGTCAGGTTCCTCACACTGGAAGCACACCACCAAACACTGCTCTGAAATAACACACAAGTCTCTCCCGACAGGTCAAACTTACAGAAATGTTTCCCCCCCGACACACATACTTAACCATTAATTGTAAATCTTTTTTCCATTTATTTTCCCTCTGCTAACACTCAGCATGTTTCAAGAGGCAAGACCTAACAACATATGTTGGAGAAATTTCTGAGTTTGCATTTAAAAATGTATAACCAAAGCCCTGAGCCCATCCCATCTCTATTCAAATAAATACAGCAGAAGGACTGATAACAGTCATTACTGTGCATACACAATACAAATATCGGTTAAGCCAAATAAATCTCTTTTGAGACAGATATATATGGTACAAAATATATTAGGGGTCAAATACAAGCAGCATACTTGCTTTGTCTTCTGGTTCTGCAGGAAACCTTGCAAAGGTATTATTTCTGCCTCACTGGCATTCAAGTCAAGTTACAGAACCACAGAATATTCTGGGTTGGAAAGAACCCATAAGGGTCATGAATCCAGCTCTGAAATGAATGGCCCATACAGGGATCAAACCCACAACTTTGGTGTTAACAGCCAACTGAGCTCTGAGCACCAAGAAAATTTGCAGAAGAAACCCACAGAAACCAAATCCACATGGAGTTTCATTTGGGGCCATGAGTGTAATACTAGTAAACATAGAATTCAGCTGAGGAAAATCCAGGTATTTTAAATAAACTTGCAGACTGAACAGAATGGTTCAAAACAGGTTCTGACAGTTTCATCAACAAGAAAAAAAATCCAATAAAAACCTTCTACTGTGGTTTTAAAAGGAAGTATTAAACAAGAAATTTTAACATAGTTCCCAGACTCTGATTTTTATGACTTGTCCCCTATCACTATGACACAAGTGGAAAGGAGAAAGACAATGAGTGACAGGCACCTCCCCCACCCCCAACTCCCTTTGAGAAACAATTCAGTTAAAAAATTCAAGGAACTCCAATGAAAGCCATGCAAACAACAGATAAATCAGATTACAGTCTGCTCTGAACTGGGACAAGGTTCACATGGAAGGTTTGTAAACCTTTACATTTCTCTGAGTTGTGACAAGCGTACAAAGAAGGTTGGGATTTTTCACAGCTGTCAGACCATGATGGCAGATATAGGCTAAAACAACAAAATAAATAATAAATCTGGATATGATTTTTTTCCTTTGAATTAAATACATATAAAGACAATCCATTCTATAATAAATAAGCTTAGAGATAAATAAAAATTCATAATCAGTGAATAATTAGTGCACCAATAGTTGCTTCAGGAAGATTACTGAGCAGAAAAGTATCTGCTTATCAGTCCCTTTTGTGCTTTAAAAAAAAAAAAAAAAAAAGATAAATCAGACCATAGGATACTATCAGCTAGTAAATTAAGTGCTGATAAGTACCACCATATGATTACATTGGCTCAAACATACATGGTCACATTTCATTGTGAACCAGCACAGAAGTAAGTATGACTGAAGAAAGAAGCAGTACTAACACCCACCTGTGCTTGTGTGGTTACTGCTTACTGTCACAAGCAGGTGAAGGCTGGAGAAATTTCTTCCTTAGTCGGTGTGGCTCTGTCTACAAGCACAGCTTTCAGGTCTGACTGCAGACTTCACTGTCCCATCACAAATCACAGTGATACAATATTTGGGCTTTGAGCAGACCCTGTCAGCTCCAATTCTCTGAATATCAAGCAAGCCCTCACTTGGCCCACCTCCTTTCAGAGAAGTTCTGCCTGGGTGAGGGACTGTCCCCAAAGAAAAATTGATGGATTAAAAAAACCCAAGTGACCAACAGGTAAAAGAGAACTGTTATGCTGTAGTTTCCTAAATGTCTCTGGAATTCAGGAAAATTAACGCTTCCCATATGTCTCAGGAAACAGGAATTCAGATGAGTTATAATCCTCAACATTTGAAGACTGAAATATTCTCCAAATTAATGGCAGAAGAAATACACTTAAACATGGTTACAATTAATGCATTGAAGTAATAAAGTAAAATAAAGAGGTCAAGGAGAAAGATTGTGCCAAGCCTTCACCTCTCAGGCCCAAAGGACAGTTTGGATATTTAACACAGTGTTAACTACTTCCCCCTGAACAACAGCAGTTTTGTCTCTTCAAGTAAGTCAGAGGTAGTGTCTAAAACAGCATAATGAGGAGAGCAGCAGCCTCCAGCTGAGCCCAGCTATGCCAGAGGTGGCCCAAGAACAATGCCACCCCAGCCAGCCCAGCCATGCTGCCATGGGATCAGCAGCAACCCCTGGAGTGAGCCGCGGCCATGGGAGGCGGGCACACGGTCACCAGGGAGATGTGCACCACAATGGGATACATCTGCTCCAGAGGCCAGCCCCTGTTGGCAGCAAACAGAGCATGCACAGACAGACAGACACAGCAGCATTCGCACAGCACTTGGCTCACTCAGGTCCACACGACTCCAGGAGAAGGGACCTGGCTGTATGTGATGTTTAACCACGTTTCCTCTAGGAAACTTTTTTCATAAAGAGAGATTACACTAGGTCTCACTTGATAAGTAAAACATTTAGCATAGTTCAAAGATGTCCACTAGGAACACAGTGGGACACAGCAATCAGGATTTAAGTGTCAGATTCGTCCTCTTCCAAAAGGAGGTCGTTCAGCGCAATAACTGTAGCAGCAAAGTCAACCAGCTCCACAAAGTCTGATGTAATTATGTTAACACCCATAACACCAGGCTTCTGTGCTTTCACCCAATTCAAAATCATGGGCAAGTTCCTAAAGAAATTGAAATAAAGACAATTAAACACTTTAAAAGAGGCACTTTTCTATACATACTTTACTCATTTCAAACATAACATGCTGTTTACAAAATATATTCTCATATTTGTGATCAGGGCCTGGCTGTCACCCTAAATGCAACCAGCTGATGAGTGCTTAACACAGAACGTGGTCATTAGCTATCAAACAGACATATTGGTCAGCCATCAATCCAAACCAGCAGGTATACAAACCCCCTCTATATTCACTGGGCAGCCTGTGCTTCAGGATTTAACACTGCCCTACAATTTTCTCCACCGTGGTATGTTTTCACCCAAGCACATGTTAAGTCAAATGTTCAATTTCACAGCAGACCAGTGTAACACAAAGCAAGACTATACCTGTTAAGTCAAATGTTCAATTTCACAGCAGACCAGTGTAACACAAAGCAAGATGCTCCCATGCCCTTCTCTGCCTCTGGGTGGGCAGGAAAAAAGTTGTTGGAGGCAGCACATAGCATTTCTCCCAAAGTCCCTCCAGCCTCCAGACCCACTCAGAGCAATGGGGTCAGGGAAACCAAACCTAGAATGAAGCTGTCAGCTCCATAGGGGTTGAACATCCTGCTATACATCACTATAACTAGATAAAGGAGAGGTGTGTCAGAGTTAAATCGAGTTAGAAATTCTACCACTGGGAGAAATTTCAAGTAATTTCTTGGACACAGTGCAACTCAGAAGTCAGCACCATCTTTCTTACACTCTAACATGAAACACCATGCTTTTCAGCAGTTAGACACAAATGGCTAAATCTGTTAGCATTATTTAGATTAGTGCTGTAACATGCATACATTATTTGAGAAGATGGTAGGCTAGCAAATTAGCTGACAGGATGATGAAGAGAAAAAAGCAAACCCAAAAAACTTAAAAATACTCCACTCCTGCTGCATCAGGACAGTAAAAAAACCCAAAAAACTTATCAAGAACTATGAGTGAAGGCATAATTACTGCCAGGGGACACATCAAACTCCAGCCAGCTAAGTGTGACTTGTTGCAAGTCTCCTTTAGCAAGAGCTCGAGAACACAGATATTCAAATTCAGGGCAAAATTTCCATACAAGAAGGAAGGCATCTATAAAAACCTGCAAAGACAGATTTGCATATCAGCTAGCTTGTGCTTATGCAAACGACAGCACCTAGTTGCAAACAACTGGTAAGGATGAGGGAAACGGATGGACTGAAGGCGGGCTTCCCGCTAACAGCGGCTTAGAGCTCAGATCTGTGCCAGGAGACCCTCGCCCATTCTAGGAAATGCAAGGATCCTTGGGTAGTTTCGGCGCAGGAATTCCGTCCGGCCCTGGCGCTGGTCCCGAGCAGGGCCGGGGCTTGCAGGCCCCCAGCGCCACCTGGTGGCGAGCGCGGCCCCGGCACCAGACCCCAGAGCAGCCGGGTTTGAGCAGGCTTGGGCCCGACGGACGCCGCCAAACAGGAACGGGACTGAATTCCAAATTCGTAACTAACCTGCGATCGCCTTATTCACGGAATCACTGAATGGCCTAGGCCGGAAAGGACCTTAAATATCATCGCATTCCAGCAGCCTTGCCCTTTGCCGGGACACCTTCCACTAAGACCAAGTTGCTCAGAGCCTGACCCAATGTGGCCTTGAACACTTCCAGGGAATGGAGCATCCACAAGTTCTCTAGGCAACCTGTACCAGGGCCTCACCACTCTCCAAGTAAAGAACTTCTTCCTAATATCCAAGAGGACTTTTACAGTTCTGGTAATTTTTAGCAAATGGTCTACAAAGTAATAATTCCATAAAATAAATAATATGGAATTATCCTGGTCCTGCTGTTAATGCTACTAAAAATCACTGGCACTCCGTGCTAATCAAAGCAAAGCCCTCTTACAGTGACCTTTCTCATAGGAAAATTAATTGTACAATGGTAAGTGGTATTAAAAAACGCCAAATGGTGAATCTAATTTTTGGAAAACCACCCCCCCACCCCCTAAGAAATACAAGGTAAAATACTGCCCTAGGCCATATATCTCTGGCCATTACTGAAATTACTGAGACATTTGTATGGACAAATGCAAAACTAAGTCCAGAAATAAGCCATTTTCCTCTGTGGCTCAAATTTTTTTCGCCCTGCTAAATTCAACTTCAGCCTGTTTGGAATGAATTATTGCTTTGAAGCCACACATTCACCCTACATATTACACAACCATATCACAGTCAAAAAAAGTTGCAATTACCAGGAAACACATATATACCCTGTTACTTGATTATTTGCACTAATTCTTTATTTTTAATGATTGCAAATCTCTCTCATGAACAACAGTACTGAGCAAAACTGCGTACTTTCAACAAACCTAAGCAAACATTGCCTAGTCTCTTGCTTGCTCAGTGCCTCTTTCAACAGGAGACACGTTAAGTAAAGAAGTGAGGAAATCAAGACAAGTCCTTACCTATGAACAAGTGTGTTCTTCAGACCACGGACTAGATGCCGCGCAATCGTTTTCACCCGAGGGGTGAGAATTGCTTGGGACACATGGAAAGTGCCATAACGACTTCGTTCCCCAAGCGTGGTCTCTAGGAACTGCAGTAGTTTGTGCACATTAGTTGTATTAGCCCACGGTGCTGGCATTTTATTACCTGGCCACAGGAAGGGATATTCCTGATACAAAGGGTGGTGGTAAAATATAAGAACCTAACAGAACAAAGAAAGAAAACCAAACCAAAACAATAATTAAAAAAAACCCTAACAACAACAACAAAAAAATCACAAATTACTATATTTTTATTTGAATAGGCTGCTGCATTGGTTTATGTTCATACAGTACTCTTGCATAGAAGTGAAGAGGACCAAGGGAAAAAGTTGCTCTTCTGTCATGAGTGTCAGCATATTTGTTGGACTACTGTCAAAGGAGATGGAGATAATTTTGTTCAGCTTTGACAACAGGATTGCTTTAGGCTTTACAGGTCATCAGTTTAAAATGATAAAGTTGCCTCTGTCATTTAAAGAGCTCAGCTTAAATGCATTGCAACTTCTTACTGCCAGAAAATACTGTATCTGTACTTGAAGTTAAGGATTTTAGCAGTCTTGCCATCTTCTGAATACCTCCTACTAAGAGGGTAAAAGCGTGCTGGGCTGATTGGCACATGACTGACATACTGGCATCATGCTCACTCTTGTTGCATGAGAAACCAAAGCCAGTCCTGCTGTCAGCAAAACTGTCAAATCCAAAGTTAATATTTTATACCTTGTAAGGTGCTTCTCTACAGCACAAAGAGCCAACGCTTTTTACTAACACCCACATTTACACAAGATTCATCTTGAACCCTAGCATTGACAGCACCAGAACAATTCCTCAAAGCCTCATTTCCAGTTTAAGAATTACATGCTGCTGCTGAAACCCTTTTCTGTTCTCAGTTTTTGTGTACCCATGGGGGCAATAACCACAGAGGAGAGGCACTAACCTCACCTCTGCAGACCTGGATGGCTGCAAAGGAGGTAAGAAATTCAGCCCATACCTTAGTCATGCTAAAGCTTATATGCTTCACACTGGCCAGAAAGACAACAGTTAAATCCTCAGCAGCACAAGTCTGCACTACCTGCCCTTCCAGAAGAGAAAACCCTTTGTGAGGAGCACAAGGCTCCCTGGACACTATAGTTTAACAAATGTGCTTGGCCACACCATGAATGAGGGGATACACAGCTGCATGTAAATGGAGGAAACATGCACACTACATAGAGGAGGTCATAGTGGCCTTTAAGTCAACCATCAGCAGATCCTTGGTCCAATACCTGTGAGTGGGAGCTACAGCCAGCTTGTCTCTTTAAAATCTTAACATTTTGGGTTTGAAAAACATTAAACATCCTTTCCCTACCTGGTGTTTCTTCTCCCACATGTACAGTAATGTCACATATTCTACACATTCAACACAACAAAGTTTGGATTCAAATGCTGAGTGGATCCTGTTGATCAAGAAGTGGTGATGGCTGTCATCCATGGCATAGAAATGATTGAAATCCAAGAAGATTACTTCTTTGGGGTGCTGCTCAAGAAAACTATTCATCTCCTTTAGCCCATCCCATACTTTGATGCCAAACAAGCCATGTATGAAGTAAATCTCTTGTCCTATTTCCCCAGGTTTGGAAGATACACGAAGATCAAAGTAGCGGATGCCACCTTCCAACTGCTCCTTGAAAGTCAAATTTTGAGTCACTGACCATTTCTTTATGATCTTTCTAACCAAGGAAATTCTGGCCAAACGTTTGATGGCTGTTGCTTGGTCTGGTCCCACAGGAGACTTCTCATCAACCCAGTAGCTGAAAGAATCATGTGATCCTAGAAAAAAACCAAGAAAAATTAATTTTAGAAAAAGTGACTCTCCCAAAACACATAAACCCATGTGCCCTCAAAACTGTATGTATGACGGGGTGTAGAAGCATTATGCTCACATCTGGGTCTTTCAGACTATCCTTTACACCTTGCTTTTCCCTGACAGTGTAACAAGAGTTAAGCATAAGGTTCTCAGTTTGAATTGCTTTCTTGGGTGAACTCCTAATTTCAGTGCTCTCTAAACACCACAAAAACATCTGTGGTAATGGGAAACTTCCTTCTAACCTTCATTCCTTTCTTTACAAACTACATATCAGCTTTCCCAGAGCCTAGTATATGACTGATCTAGGAGGGGACTCCAGATTAATTTTAAGAATCTGAGACTTTATTTCTACCTGGTAAATCCAACTGTAACCTTATACACCAAGCATCTTGGAACAGGTCTCTTTACTCACGTAATGGACTGAGGGATCTGCACATGCCTTACCAGCACACTTCACTTTAGCCCCAAGATGAGAGATAAATCATTAATACTTTGAACAGTGGGGAATGACTGGCTGGACTCAGAGGTGGAACAACTGAACCACCACCAGTGACAGTGTGGATAGATACCAAGCTAATGTTAAACAAGTTCATGAACATGTCTTTTACCTGGCATGCTTTTGAGTGACTAAAGGCACGGTGAACAGAAAATTCATCAAAAAAATACAACCAATAATGAAAATCACCAGTCCCTACCAAAATAACGCTAATCCAAAAAAGCTCCTGTAACACAATCTATACCTCGGTAGAGATACTGCATCTCCAATATAAAAATTTTTGCTTATTAGAAAAACCTCCAATTGAAAGTGGGAAAAAACCCCTGAGAAGTAACAAAATTCCAAAATAAAAGTTTCAGAGTCAATGAAATATTCCTACCTTAGCCAAGTCAGTAACAGAACAAAGAGTGAAAAGGCAGTGTATCTTGGTCTGCACAACAGCATAAAGCAAACACTGACAGAAACTGATCCACAGCAGACTGGGGTTTACCAGGGATTTCTAATAATTTCCACCAGGCACCAGCAATCTAGCCAAGAAGCTGCGGCTGCTCCAGGCTCGCCTTCCTTGTGAAGCTCCAGCCAGCAAAAACACTATGGAGCTCCAACAGACCTTGCTATCCTTTGTCTTAAGGACAGGAGGAGAGAGTTTGCCCATTAAGCCAAACCCCACTTGCTACCTGTGGACCCACCTGAAGTGCAGAGAAAGCATTTTCACCCAAGTAGCTCATTTTCCAGCTACCACAGGGCACAGTGACCAGGCATTATGCTGCTGTGGCACCTGTGTTGTACATTCCTGCATGCTTGTCCCTACTTCTAGGACTATGCTTTGCTTGAATTTCCTCCTCTACCTCAGTCTGCAACTCTTTAAAATCCCTATTTGTCATATTCAACCTCAAGATAACATTTGAAACATTCACAGTCTCCTTTATCCAAACCTTTCATTTGCATACCGGTGCTCACTTGAACACTGATGCATTTCCCGTGATGCAAGATCAGAGCTACGAGCTACAAACAAGATTATGATCTCAATTGGATTACCTTGTCGGCATTTTTAATCCAGATGAAAGAACAGACTGTGCATAAACTAAATATCACATCTCAATAACCTTAAATGCACTCTGTTTCCATAGATTTCACCTAGTTTAAAACCAGTGAACAGGTAGCGTGAAGATTAGTTTTTGAGCTTTACAAATGAACACTAAAACTAATTCTGATCAACTCTCCAAGAATTCTTCACAGCATTTGTAAAAGTTGGTCTCTGTTATGGCTTTCCATTCAGTCTTCCAGACTGAAGTGAGAAGTGCCAAAGATGACTGCTTAAGCAGCTTTTTAGTACCTGTCCCAGTAAAATACATCATAAAGTGGCTGTCAGTTGTGGAGACACCTAGAAAATCCAGGAGCAAACATCCAGTGAAGACATTTCAGAGGCCATTTGATGCTTCAAAGTGTAGTTTACAGTTATTTGAGCTTCATCTACCTCCCTGTACAGGAGAATGAGTCATTCAAGCTTCTACAATATTTGGAAAGTAGACTTTAATCACAAGGGGCTTGCCTTCTACCTCAGAATTAGTCACTCTGCGCAAAGAAATCTTTCATTTAGTTCTGTTTTTTGTTCAGTTTTTTCTTAGTTCTTAATTCTATCAATTGTTATTTTTTCTTCTGTTTAGGTCACTGTAAAGAGGGTTTAACATTGTAGAATAACGACATAAAAAGTATTTTCATTTTAACTAAGTTTATCATCCTTGACACCTGTAGGAGTCACTCACACCATTATGCTCCCTCTGACTGATAAATCTTGACTTACACAGGAATGAGAATTTTATCTAGCCACTAATATACTGTTGTCACCTCAGAATTGTCTAAGTAAATCTTAACCAAAAAACAACTCATTTTTCTAATTCTGATCATTCACTTTACAGCTACAAAATTCTTTCCTTTGTAGTTTGTCACTGTAGCTTTTCAGGATACAAAGAGCAGATTTTCTCCCTGCGCTATCACAAACCAAGTTCTTTTTCTAGCCTAGATCTAGAAAGCAACATAAAAAAAATAAACCCCAAAACCAAAAACAAGTCAGCACATTGCAACTTTTTCAACGCATAGTTTAAAAACTGCACTCCTTAACAGCAAACTGAACAATGTGACATGCTTCTATAGTTAGAGAAGATCCCATTAACCCCTGCCCCATGGCTCCACTAAAAGCCTAGGAAATGGAGCTTCCCTCCTACACCAAAGCCAATACACATCTAGATATAACCAAGCAGGACATGAGCTGGAGCATTTGTAAAACATATCTCCTTGTCACTGTTGGTAGCACATCACCTTCTAAGGAGGGCAGGGGAGCATCACCAATTCTGTCAGTCATTCTGTGATCAATACTGAGGCTGGAAAGACAGCAGAAGCTCAATTAGGTCTTCAATGGTCATTTTAAAAGGCCAGTCACCAATACCTAGCCCAAACCTGGACTCAAAATCTTTTGACTCTGGTAAGAGTAAAAAAACCCAAACTGAAACCCTGCAGCAACAGCACTGGATATACATAGGGCTGTGGGATAACAGCAAGGTAAAGATCCACATCATCCACCAGGCCCTTCTTTAATTTAAGATCACTGTGATATACTACCAGCTCAGGCACTGCCTTTTAATATAGCTTAGCTGTGATGTTAAGTACATGCTAAGCTGATTGCATCATGATGTCAAAGTAATCCCTGCTCTCCTTCACTCTACCCCTAAGATAAAAAATCATGCCATTCTGCTGCTATGGCAGGAGCCAAGCAGGTTGCTGATACATGTGATACAGCATGATTTCTTTTTGAAAAAGCATAACCTAAACCAACCCAAATCTGTAAAATTTCAAAGGCAAAGGGCAGAGCCTACTCCCCAAGAATGGAGCAGAGCAGCCCCATTGTGTCAGGAGCTCAGTGCAGGAGCTGCTCAGCAGATTCTCAAGGATGTGTGAAGGTACTTGGACACTGCCCAGTGACAGCAGCAAGTTCCTGGACAGAGCAAGAACCACAAAACTTTCATAGCAACATACACTGTAAAGTCTTTTCCATGTGTAAACAATCCCTCACCATCTGTTGTTCCCCACCACACAAATAATTGCCTCAAATTATGCTGAGTACCTTTCCTGGGGAAAAAAATCACCTCAAGAATTATTGAAGCAAGATGTTTCACTCAATAATTAACAACTTACGTATAAATAACACCCTATTCAGTAAAAGCTATTCCTTAAACCTGTTGATTGTGGACAAAACAACTAACAAAACTAGGTATTTATAACCTCCACCTTACCCACTGAGCAGTCAAAAGGCAGAGAAAAGCCAAGAAACTTTGTCTTCACTGTTCTTCAGGTTAGGAGAGGCCAGAATTTCAGTCTGAAGCACCTCAAAAGCATGTTCCTGCACGTGCAGGACATGGACATACTGTAGATGAGACTGTTCATACTGCAAACCTTACTGAGCTGCTCTAGTGACATGGCATCAGTCTGGTGCTTGGCCCTTCCCAAAACTAAGTCAGGCACAGGAAATACAACAAAGAGATGATGATTTGCCAATTGCTTCCAACTGGGTGAAGATGTGCAGCATGAAGTAGCAAGCATTAAATTTAATAATGAAAGAGACTGCACATTGAAGGAGAAAATTCAGGCAACTGCTAATCAGCTGGAAGCTTTATTTCAGTTTCATTTCTTTTATCTGACAAAGACTGACAGCTTCAAGGAAAGAAGGCACATGCCATCAAATGCCCAGATATTTAACTATCACAGGCTGTGTTATAGTTAGAATAATATTATATAGGTATCCTCCAGATGCCAGACTTAAAATGATGGATAGACCTCTTAATTTTATCCCATTTAATTGCAACTGTGGATTAAATTTCATTTATATCTTTAAACATCTTTTTTTTTTCTGCTTATACTAATTCCTCAAGTTAACTGCATGTTAAACAGCTCACTTTTCAATTCAATTTATATGTTAAATGGATTGCATTTCACTGTTCAGGATGACTTTTTGCTGAAGCCCTTGTGCTAATTGTTAGACAGCAAAATTTTATCATCACATCTGCAGTAAAATCTAACTTCCCAGTGTGTTTGTCATGCTACTTACTCATAGATAGTCTAAGTAACCCACGATGGAGCTGAAACAAACTACACTCATCAAAAGAATCTTATCAAGCCTCCAATGTCAACAAATACCAGCTACAGAACTTCACTCCCATGACCAGTGACAGGACTCGAGAAAACAGCACAAAGCTGAGTCAGGAGGCTAACATTGGATTCTGGGAAAATGTTCTTCACCCATATGGTGGCTGAACACTGGAACAGGGAAGTGGTCACAGTAGCAAGCCTGTCCAAGTTCAAGGAGTGTTTGGAGAATGCTCTCAGTCACAGGGTGTGACTCTTGGGGGTGTCCTGTGCAGGGCCAGCAGCTGGACTTGATGCTGTGGGTCCCTTCCAACTCAGCACTTTCAATGATTCTATGTAATTTAATATTATCTTTTGTTTCCACATAATACTTCCTGCAAATACAGTTGCAGCAGACGGATAGGGATTAGCATCGTAACACCAATCCCTTGTAAATTTACCTTAATGGAACATTAAACATATGACTATACAGCATGCAAAGCACAGAGATCTTCCAACATAGAACATTACCTGTGCACTGCCAATCGTTCAAAGACATGACAAAAATGAATGTGGTTTTGGATACATGCATGTGTCCTAGCATATTGCAAGCCTCCCTGGTTCCAAGGCTGGGGACTAGTCAGAAGCAGCAGCTCAAGACACTTTCTGCAAACATCTGGCCAACCAAGAAGCAATACATGAAAGCACAAGGGCAGATGAGTGTGCTGTCAGTAAGCTTAAAAAGATCTGAATAAGTTGGATTGATCTTTACATGAATAGAATACTAACAGGACAAAAATTGCAAGAAACAAATGTTTAACATAACATGAAGCTAAGAAGCAAGGTTAAAAAAAACATACCCAACCCTTAAAGGCATTACAGGGTCACTTATGACCAAAGAGTCGCCCCAGCTGTAGTGACGCTAAACTTCTTAGCACAAGCTTTGCACAAAATACACTGCCCGTGACACAAAGTTACAAACCACTGCACATGACAGGGCACAGCAGGCATTACACAGCCAAGATACAGGGCAGAACAACAGTAATCAAGTTCCAAAAGCACAAGATGTAACTGTCAAGGCTATCCCACTAATGTTCTTTTAAACCAGATGTCCTGTGTGTCCCAAAACTGAGGGAAAAACAGGATAAGCAAAAGTGCCTCTCAAAGTCTAGAAGTCCTCAGGACTCAGGTCATTAACAATCCAGATTTTCTTAATAGAAGATTAACATCTTAAAAGTTCATCACTAATGAAAAGTAAATCAAATAGTTCATACTAATTTGTCCAGCAAAAGGAGATGAGGCAGAATTAAGAAACATCCTATTGATAATCAATTATCTAAAATTATAGAGATAAGTGTATTTTAAGAAACCTACAAGAATCCTTTAGGTATTCTTAATGCAGTTCCATTAAGAAAGATAAATCCCAGTACAGACCAAATCCTCTTAGGAAAACTCCCTCTCTCTATCCAAGAACTACCCTGATTTCCCCCACTGCCCCTTTCAGGCAGTGCAATGGGATACAAGAGCTTAAAGACAACCTAAAGCTGTCAGACAATGTCACAGAGTAGTTTGCTTTCCTTTCCAGCCAGACGAAATCCTTTTGGCACTGGTTGGAGCTATTGCCATTGAAGCTTAAGGTCATTTAGCAATGATTTCCCATTTATTAACAATCTCAGCTGTCTGCAATGGGAATGCAAGAAGGACACAGCATGTCTTTACACATGCTCAAGAAGGAAAAAACCCTTCAGCTTGGAGTCCTGAACTCCTCTTTTGTGACCAGTCATAACTGAGTGGACCAAGGGTTCATTCTTTTCTGAGAAGGCTCTAGAGAAATTTTTTATTATATGGTACATTTCCCTCTTTTAGCATCTTTGCTGGAAAAGCAGGCAACCAAACTTTTGTAACGGGAAAGGAAAGCAACAACCATTTATACCAACATTTTGACTAATTTGAAGTAGAACTTTGGAACGTTCTGCACTCATTTACCATTTACATCTCTCCTTGGAGATCAGTGAACAGTCAAGTTGAAGACACTTTACCAGACATACTTAAGTCCCTCTCTCCAGACACAATTAAGTCCCTCTCTAGGGTACAAATTTTAATAACAGGAAGAAAATTTTTCCAGACTTAAAAAAATAAATAAATTAGTATACCTTTGTATACTGTCTGACAAAAATTTTGCAGCATTTCAAGAGCAATTTGGTTTTAGCTAAACAGGTGACAGAAGTTCTTTAAAAAGAGAAGCCCACAGACTGGCTTTTTGGGGAAACTCCTGCACAGACCCAGTGCCCGCCAGACCAGTTCCTCACAGAGGGACATACAAAAGGAATACTTGGTTACTTAGGAATAGCAGAAAAACTTCCATCAAATGTTCTCATCAGAGTAACAGTCCAAATAATTTAATAGACTCTCTAAAAATATTTGAGTTGCTGTTAAAATCAAATAGCCTACCAAGGCAATAAAATAACTTGTCTTTTCAGAAAATTCTGCATTTACAAATCGTACTCAACATCACAATATTTATGCAGGTACTTTTTTCTAGTGATTGCCACCTGATTCATTGGTAGATGTGAGCTGAATTGAGGAGGAAAATAAAGCTTGGTGAATCAGAACATAAATCTTATATTTCCTCCGTTTGAACTTCAGCCAGTTCAGCTGATTCAATGATCCTTTTAATTAGAACTCCAAAGGAATACTGTTTGGGAGGAGGGTGCAGCCTCAAGGTCATCACCACTCCTCTCAGCATGCACATCCACAGCCCATGAACAAATAAACAAGAAAATCCCAGCATTAGGAAGTTCAGCAGCTCACCTCAGGGTCACGAAAGAGAAAAACCACCCAATCCAGGCAGAACCTAGTGGCCAGCTCTCAGCTGGACAGCACTGATGCTGCTTCTTCTCAGAACCATTTCAGTTCTGCTTGGCCAACTCCAAGTCAAGCAGCTCATGGGACTTCTGGGGAACAGTTGCACTGTCAGGACAGCAGAGTTGGCTAGTTGGTGGATGGGAAGATGGCATATTGTACAGAAGATGCCCCACCACCTCCAGGTGTTCCTCATGAACCTGGCACAGTAGGATAGTCACACGACCAACTCAGTCACTCACAGCAGGTTATCAACACAGGAAACACCTCCCCATGCTTTCTGTCCCCCCTTGAAGCTGAACCATGGGCTTGGCCAGTAGGGCTGCTCCTTGTTAAGACTGCCTACCAGCTGTATTTGTAAAGCTTTGTTTTCCAGGGATGATGACTTCATAGTACTTTGATCATTTAAATCAAAATCAGGAGGCTTCTTCCTGAGGCTCGTGGGATGAACTTCTCACAGAAGGGAAGAAACAGTGGCACACTGTACCGTGGCAAGTTTTGGGCTAGTCATACTGACACTACCATGAACAAACAATGGAAAGTTATTATATTAGAAGTTGGCTAGAAAGTCAAGAGTGTATTTGTCATAGAGGGGAATTAGACAGTTTGACTATGCTATAGTTTGGAGCAGCAAACATTTACCTTTCTGGAAGAGCAAGGACACATCTCTCCTTGGGAATCAGTGAACAATCAGGTTGAAGACACTTAACCAACTCTTCTGAGTTTCCAGTATGGTCTTGTTCTGGCCATATTCAGGTGAATATTATTTTCCCGATTAAAAAAAAAATGTTTCTGGAAGTGTAAACCAAATTTTCTTCTGTCAGCTCTGGCTACCTATGACCCAGCATCCCACAGGAAACTCCTCAGCAGTTGTCCAGCTTGATGCTGACAGGAATGGCTCCACATTCCAAATGCTCTGTATGATTTAGAAATGAGATTCTGGCCAGCCTTCCACGTGCTTTCTGAGGAAGCAAGAACACACCAGCTGGGATCACTAGAAGATGACAGAAGAGGCCCCGTACACCACCAGAAGCCACAGGTGGAGAGCTGTCCCACCTCTGCCAAGTGTGACATTTGGCTCTAGGTGTACCTCTGGCTGAAAAACTGACTTCTGGTGGCAAAAGCTTCTTTACTGTTTCAAATCAGCCTTACAGACCAAGTTTGATGCAGAACACACACAACTTTACTTCAAAATTTTAAAAAGAAATCTTACACTCTAGGAGAAAACCATTGGTGTGAGTTTGTTTTGTTTGGTTTTTTTTTCCTTTAAGTATCACATTTCAAAGTGCTAAAGTAAAACATTTCACTTTTCCTAAATTTTCCATCTTTTAGCTCTCTTCCTCAGTGACTTCTATTAAACAACTTAGTTCAGGTTCAAATAAATTGTTCTCCAACTAAGCTTGGCTTTTTACTAATGGCCTTTGTTTCAGCCAAGCTATGTGAAAAAACCCAATCCCCATTTATTCTACATACAGCCGTTCCACCCGTTGTTCTTTCCTGTCTGCATCTGCAGTGCCATGACACATCAGGGGAGCCTTTGTGTTCCCTCGGGACACCCACACAGTCCAGCACCCACCCTGGGGCTTGCCCAACTCTGTGAGCAGCTGTTGCAAGCAGCTTTTCTGACAAGAACCACTTCTCAAAAAAATCCCTCTAAATCATCATCACTACAAAAACCTTCCCACCAGGTTAGCTTGGGGAACACACTCATTTGTATTTGGAAGGGAAGAGAAGGAAAGAGAGGGGACAGAAGAGACTTTTGATTACTTTACTTTATTTATGAAAGGGCACCCATAACTTTTCTGGGTGCTCCTGCAGGCAGCGGAGGATCCCTACCTAAGCCATCATATGTTTTCTCTGGATGACAAAGAAAGAAAATCAGCAGCATGGAATAACTCACAGCTAGCTATCCTGACCAGAACTGGGAACCAATCAAGGGATACAGATTGATCCAGAACTCCAAGTATACCCATTACATCATGGCTCTTACATATTTAAAGTTGGAATAGTCTAGACAGGATTAAGTCAATGTATTATTACCAAGACCCAAAGGAAAACAGAACTGCCTGCTCTTCTCCTCATGACATTCATCCAGCACCTTGGAGGCTGGACTAACAAAACACTCAATAAACAAACACTGATAGCTGGCAGTGAACACCTGCTAGACTGTCTTGCTGTCTCAAACCGAAAGGCACAAGCTTATCATGACCTCACACAGTGAAGACTAAGACAGAAAAAGGGTTTCACCTGTTCTAATACAAGTATTCACGTAAAAATTTGATGAAGGAAAATGGTGCCATGCCTTCAGATAGAGACTCCAGACTCTAGTATTGTGGTAGAGCAGGACAAAGGCTTTTGCCTAAGGCCATAGGAAAAATTCCTTTAGTTATGGCAAGCAAAAAACTCACCCGCATTGCCCCCTGCGAGTTATGTAAATGTTGCTAGAAAGTTCTTTCTTTGCTTCCCTGGTTGCCATTGGTCCATGTTTGGTGCATTGATTTTAATATTCCTAACTACAGTTTGTTACTGGAACCCTTCCCTAAGACTCCACCCTTATCCTACCTTATATAAGTTATTGGTTCCACCCTGGCCCCCGCCCTTTCTGGTGACCCCCTTCCTGTGCACAGCTTCTCCTGTTGGTTATTTCACCTATCATTAAAACCCCTTCTGTTTTGGGTCACCCTATTGTGCCCGTCTCTATTTCTTCACCACCCTGACTTTATGCCGATAGTCCTGAGGCAGCTGCCAGCCATACCACCTGGGCCCGGAGTGCTACACTTCAGCACCAAAGGAATCAAGATACTCGCCTTTCTAAAAATTTCTGCAGCAGTTCAAATGGAACGGTACAAACTGGTACAAACACGGTGCTATCAACTATCAGGATGCAAGTACAAGCAAGGAACAACTTAGGCTCTCCAGTTAATTCTTTAAATAGGTGATTTACTTTGAAAGCTGATCAGTGAGAGCATTTCCAGATCATTCCATTTCTACATTAAGAAATAAGAAAAGTAGCAGACGCAGATCAAAAGATGATCAAGGAAAGTAGTAAGTATCACAGCTGTGATTTCATAAAATTCTTCATTGTAAACCAGCGTGAGATTAAACAAGCACTACACAATACCTTGCCAAGGGTCACATGCACAATCAAAATGTTTAAGGGTTCATTTTTAAACCCACATCCAAAGAGGATTACTAGAATAAGAGAAAACTCTCTAGATTTTCACACAAGGTCACCCCTTTTATTGTTAACTATATTGCATGCTTGCAAAGTTGATGACATTTTAGTTACTTGATATTTGGCAAATTTTCATTGTAAAAGATCCCTCCTCTAATGACATTGCAAAGGAAACCTCATTTCTTTTCCTTGAATATGACTATATTGGTTTAGCATTTTTGCTAGAGTTTTTCCCAACAGAAGTAACAGAAAATCCCAAATGTGGGAACTGATCACACACAAGATCTGGAGAAGGACCTCAGCTTTTTCAAAGGCTCTATTTATTTTGAGCAGAGTTAAATAATCATGTAAACACCCCGTATACCTCATGAACAACCATCTTAAATATTATTTGCTTGCTACCAGTTACTTCTAAGGCCTGAGAAAAGAATGACCTTCTCTACCATCAAATAAGGTGCTTCACACCACTATTTAATAGCTCATGGAATCATAGAATAATGTAGCTTTAAAAGGACTCCCAGAAGTCACAGCTACCTTTTCTAAAGCCAGTGAAAACAAACAGCTCTGAAAGCAAAAAGTTTGCAACAAATGAAGCAGGAGAACTCTGTGAAGACATCCTGGGCAATATACAAGGCAGTTTCCCACTCACAGTACTACATAATAAATTTATTTTGCGTATACACTCTCAATTCTTCCAATTTAAATAGCCCCATCATTTTGCTCTTTTCTTAAACAAAAGGTAAAATTTTATTCTTTAAATGCAATTCTTCAAAGTGCAAAAAGTATAAACCAACAAATTTCATTATTTTGAGTGTTGATTTATTTTAAATTAAAAGAAGCTTTAAGGTTTCCACTCCTGGAGCTCTACCCCTGTTCCCATGTACAAAGGATGACAGGGAGTGTGGGGGGGAAACAAACTCCCCAAATCAAAACCATTGGAGTCCATCATTCCAGGGGAGAAAACAAATGTATCCCAAGATGGACTAAAGCAGGCTACTCCTGTGAGATGCACACACAGGGATTAAGCACAGACAAAACCGCTTTGCGTTCAACCTTTCATCTCTCTTTTGAAGGTAACACAGGCCCCCATTGCTGTTCAGCATCTGCAACCTGTATTGCACACTGCCAGGAATACCCATCTGGCTCTCAAAAATGTTGCTCTATCAAGCACAATACCAAAACCCCATTTCAGCAAAATAATCTTTGGACTACAGCAACAGTAACAAAAAAATGACAAAAATCTACCCAAAATATCTTTTGCCTGTTTTCAGGTTGCATGAGTTATATACAGGAAAGTGGTGGGGAGACACACCAACCTTGATCACAAATAAACACGTACTGCATGCGTTTTTTAAAAACGGCATTGCCCATTTTAAAAGCACCATGCCATTATTGAAACAACCTCTCATTTACCTGGTTTCTCTGCTGCAACGCTCGTTGCACGCTGTTTGCAAGTGACAGCAGCATTGTACCTAATGCAATCCAAATCATAACATTCTGCACGGTTTCACAGCCTTTAAGTGGCTACAATAACAGGAAGTTGATTGATTAGTTCACTTAGACAGAGAAGCCTTTATTTGCCAGAAGTTTCATAGTCTGCTGGCATTTGAATTTTATATGAACATTGAATTTCCTTTTTGTCTTGCTTCCCTGCTCAATAGAACCAGGTCCCATAAAATGTTTTTGCTGTCAGGATAGGAAATTGAACCATTCTTGATTGAAACCTGGCATTTTAACTGTTCTGATTCAGGCAACGGCAGTCAGTGCATAGGAGGTGCATTGACTTCAAGTGCATTTGAGCACGTAGAGAAGGGCTAGGTTCTCTCCGACACGAAAAGTTACTCAGTTTCTAGGGCAGTATCTCAGAAGGTCTGCTACATAGAATGAGAATCAATTAGATTGGAAAACACCCCTTAGATCAGAGTCCAACTTAAACCCTAACACCACTGTGCCAGCTGGACCGTGGCACTGAGCACTACATCCAGTCTTTCCTTAAAGACCTCCAGGGACAGTGACTCCACCATCTCCCTGGGTAGGACCATCCAATGTCTAATCACTCCTTCTGTAAAGAAATTCCTCCCAATGCCCACCCTGAACCTCCCCAGGCACAGCCTGCGACTGTATGTATGCTACAAGACATATCGAAAGCACTAGTGACAAGCTAAAGCACTCAAATGAAAACCGAGCCTGTACCAGAGTGTAACATCAGGAGCCCAGCTAAATTAAGAAGTAACCACCCCTAGCATCTTCCCTAATGACATTTGCATGGAAAAGCATTTTTAGCCCTTTAGATGAAAAATCAGCCTAAGTAGATTTCAGGTCATCTGTTGTGGTCATTTATAAGCTTATCTATCTGTAAACCAGGCTATAAAGACATACCATATAATGGTCTGGGTTGAGAGGGAGCCTGAAGATCACACAGTTCCAAGTCCCACCCGACACGAGCAGGAACACTTTTCACCAGAGCAGGTTGTCAGAGTCTCACCTCAGCAGACCTTCCCTTTGATAAACCTCCAGCTGTTGGGTCAGCGCAACCGAGCCTTTTTCCCTGCCCGTTTTCAGCCTCACTTTAAGTACCTGCAAACTTAAAGGAGGGCCGCCAGCAGTCTCAGTTACCTTTTCTACAGGCAGTGAGAGCAGCAGATCAGTGGTTAGCGTCTCAGAGCGCTGTTTACGGATTAAGCTCTCCATTCTCTGCCGCGATGGACAAGGGACTCCCTCAGCCCCAGCACTTTATTACGGGGGACGCGACGCCGCGGCCCAGGCGACTCCCCCACCACCGGGCAGCACCGGCCCCGCACACCCCGTCCCACCGCCCTACCCGGGATGGCGAGGTTGGAGAGCGGCAGGGAACGCAGCGCAGGCGGCAGCGAGCCCATCCAGTCGGCGTTGCCATCGTCCATGGCCCCCACGGCGCCGCCCCGCCGGCGCTCCCTCACGGCGGGCGGCGCGGCCGGGCCGGCACGGCCGGGGCAGTACGGGCACTCGCCGCCCTTATGTAACCGGGGTGATGTCACCAAGCACGGCGGCTCGCCATTGGCCGCCTCCCCGCGCCCCGCCCCCGGCCCCGCTGGGGTCGGTGGGCTGGGATTGCGGCATCCATGGAATCCCAGCGGTATGGGGCGGCCGCGGGGTGCCCACCGCCCTGCTCCAGCAGCGTCTGCCCGGGGCACATGGCACAGAATTGCGTCCAGAGGGTCTGGCATGCCTCCAGGGGGAGAAACTCCACCCTGTTCTAGTGCCCAGTCACTGCACAGGGAAGTTATTCCTCATGTTCAAGTGGAACTTCCTGGGACTCAGGTTCCGCCCATGGCCTCTTGTTCTGTTGCTGGGCTCCACCGAGCAGGGCCTGCCTCCATCCTGTTGACACCCTCCCTTCAGATACTGGCTGACACTGACGAGGACCCCACTCAGGCTTCTCCAGAGCAAACAGGCCCAGCTCCCTCAACCATTCCACATCAGAGAGGTGGACACCAGTCCCCTAAAGTTCATCCATTCCCTCTACCATAGCACCAGAGAAGCTACCCCCAGCACAGAGGGCCGGTACCTTGGTTTTATGATGCTGGCTGGTGAGTTAAGTGTATTATCTGAAGAGATTTACACACTCTGCCTGGCAAGAGCCAACAGCAGAAGGCTTATGGAGCAAGATAGCACAGGGTCAATCCCCCACCACCTGCTCTTCCTCAATTCCCTTTCCCTGACAGTCTCACACTTGACCTTTCACTGCATTTGGTTATTGGGGAAAGAATTTTCTCCAAAATAATTTCTGGATTTGCCATGACACACAAAATTGATCCTCTAAGACACACTTTTCCTCCCTTACATTATTATGTGTCTTTGAAGGATAATGCTTTGTGAGCAAGTTCTCTTAACTGCTCCTTAAAAATATGTACAAATATACTATTTCCATGCTCTTCCCATAGGATATAGAGATGACCAGGTATACAACATTGAGACCTACTCCATCATATGTTCATGAAAAAAAACCCCACAAATATAATTCTGAAAGATAATTTTTCACTGTCAAATTACGAAAGGCTAAATACAAAATACCAAAAATACATATTTTGGAAGTCCTGCTTTGTCTGTAAGGAAGTATTTTTTAGTTAAGCAGTGTAAGGAGTAAAAATTCAGCCAGAAAGTTTTTTTTCCTCCAGCATCAGGTTTGTGTGTTGTTGTCAAAAGCCTTTACAAATGTTAATCGTTCCTGATCGCTTACCTAGCTCTGCTAGCTCAGGTAATTCAGTTGCTAATTACCTACCTTAGTCCCATTGTACCCCCTTCCCCCTTGCGCCGTCAGGTCTTCCCAAGATTCACCGGGATCCATGCAAATTTGGGGAA
>VZUI01063421.1:0-59680 GCA_013401135.1 Cettia cetti | reverse complement strand
GGGGGGGGGGGGGGGGGGGGGGGGGGGGGGGGGGGGGGGGGGGGGGGCGGTGTTGTGTGTATGTGGCTTCTCTGAAACTGCAAAGGTGCAGGGTTGAAATTGGGCATCCACAATTGAAAAAATATGACCAGAGAATAATTAAAGATGGCATTTTGGGGTTACAACCGTAGAGTGTCTGTTCTAACCAAAATAAAATTAAATTAAAGCTGAAAGAAACAGCTGCACATTAAGCCCTATTTAATATTGATGCTAACTGAAGTATGGATTTGAGTGAGTCCTTCCTCAAGGTCCTTGCCTTGTATCACTCCCTTCTTGTATAATAAAAAGGATTTCTACTTAAAAAACCATAGTGATTACTCATGTATATATCCTCACTCTACTTTGAGAAGGAAAAAAAATTTTCCCCATTGTTAGGCTCTTTCAATGATTCCAAAATATTTAGAAAGGCTCCATTAAAAATTAAAGTATAGTCCCCATGAGCAAAACACCCTCTGTTTTTAAATGGGGGAATGAATCTATCTAGTTTACTTAGATCTGATACTTGAAAAGTAAAAAATTATGTTTAAAATCCTTTTAACCATAGCTGTTTTCTCAGACATATTAATTTGCTCCACATACACTAGCTTGTTTATAGAGACACTTCTCTTTTTCATTTAGTCGGTTAATACATTTAGATGGTGAAGGATCTTGTCCTGACAGCTTTTCTTATTGGAAATCTGATATCCAGGTTGTTAACAAGAAGTATCTTGTCCAGTAGTTACTTGGCACTGAGTGGTACGTATTTAAATCAGAAGCCATTGCTTTGCAGAGATCTGCATGTACTTCCTAAAAGAAATAAAGCAGAAAACAAGTTGTGCTGAAAATAATAAGAGAACCTTCCTTCTTACTGCAACAATAGGAGAGGAACTTTTTATTTAGATTTATTGATACAGATGTTTTAGTTGGTATTTTCTATGGCTTTCCCATCCTCCCCATGCTGGTCGTCTGGTAATACGTTACATTTCATAGCACAGTTTCAGGTCTGACTTGGACTATTCTTTTACTAGATTAGTTGTCTTTGTGATGATGATGAAGAAACACTTAATTTTACCTTCTGTAGTAGCTGTGCTTACATTAGCAATATGTTTTCAAACCTAGTCTCTTCATCAGCCACACAACCCGTGGTTTGCTGTTACATCAGGGAAAGGTGATTAACTGCATAAATATGATCCCTTCAGAGGAAAATGTGCTTAAGTCCTGTAGGGCAAACCCAGCAAACTAAAATCACCAAGTGTTCAATCTGCAACACCAGCCACAGCCCAAAGGTACGTAGCTGAAATGGCCATTAGCACTATCTCTGTTGCTCTTCAGATCCAATCCTGATGAGTTACAGCTCCTGTTAATGTGATGTGGATATTGCTGGCATGTCAGCAGCCTATGCAGACCACATAGGGTTGCCACATGAGAGACAGAAAGATGCCCTTGATCAGTGAACTGCTGATGAACAATCTGGTGTCACAAGGTGAGTGAAAAAGTCATAACATGCACATTTTTTCTCAAACTATCAAAAGGAGCAATATGAAACAATTATTTCAAATTTAGCTTAAACATTATTCGGTTAAATTAGTGGAAGTCATAATGACAATGGTTTTGGTTGGCATTAATGACAGGGCGTGGCCTTTGGATATTTTCAGGAAAGTCAAGTAGACTTTGGACTAAAGTTATGAAATACTGTCCTTGAAAGTGCTTCTGGACCACTGTCAGTCACATCCTTCCCTGTTCAACATGACTGTGAAATCACTGTGATGATTATCAAGGATGACATTGGCTGAATTCACTGGGAGAGTAAGACAGTATTTGGACTAAAAAAACCTCTGAGGGTTAACTGCCTTAGGCTCTACCCAAAGTCCATTTCAGCACATTTGATACATTAGAAAAAGAACAGATTAGTAGATTACAATCAGAACAGAATTGTATTAGTTCCTATGACAAGGAAAATGAACATATTATGGTGGTACAGGTTCAGAGCGTACAAGCCACCACATGCGTGGCCACAGCTAGAGTAGTACATGAGTATATTTTACCATTCACAGCCAGTGAAAATGGTACAGGTTTCCTCTAGTTTTGCAGCAGATATTTTTGTCCTGGCAACTTCAAGAGAAGAATATACCTACTTACACAGAGAATAGCCTGTCTCTAAGGTCCACTCACAAATTTTTCTACATAATCCTTCTGTGTCTTACACCTGTGCAATGCTAGGACTAACAATGATTATTTTTTTTATTTAAGGAAGGAAATATCAATAATGGATGTTAAAGTCTTCAGTGCTACTATGTCAACAAATACAATGTTTTAACAATTTTCTAAAATCTTCTGGCTTTGAGGGAAATTACCTGCTGTTTTGTGTTTTATTTTTCCAAGGCATTTAGATTTACATATATTTAAAGACCTACGGAAGCTAAGAAAGAAATGAAGTAATGTGAGGTACTATTTTTTCTGATTTTTCCTTTTACTGTCTTTGAATTCCATTATTCCATCTTTTAGCAGTGTTCTGGATTTTTTTGGCACTCTTTTCAAGATTTTATAAACCAAATAAATAACCCAATGAAACAATGAAAATTCTCAGTTATGGAACTAAGGCTATTCTCCTGACAATAGAGGCTGGTAGGCCTGCACCTGCTTTCACTGTGCAAATCCATTTATTTTACATAATAAATGGAATCTTGGTCCTTTCTGCTTGTCTGATTCTCACATTGATATGTAAAGGAGTGTCTATAAGCATTTACTCAAAAATTTTGGGGAAAATAATCTGGGTTAGTATAAAATTCTTATCTAAACTATGAAGACTAGCTCAGTCAATTTGGGCTGAGGAAATCCAAAACTACTCAAGTGTAGGGATGGAATCTTCAACAGCAGAACAGTAGACAACTACTAGAGAAAAATGCCATAATTTATAAACTGGGAATCATGGGGGATTTATATAGTAAGTAAAAATTTCAATATTAGCATGAAAAAATTTAGCATAAGCTTTGATTTGAGCCATACCACTATTATTTTATTATTTGTATTTTATTATTTTCTAATTAAACTCTGAGGGTGAATCGACTTAGGGGATATTTATTTTCGTTGAATGTGATCAAAATGTCCCAGTCCACATGTTTCCTTTTTAGTCATCTTCCATTGGAAAAATGACTTTTCTAAAGTATGTGTTTGCTGTTTGTAAAGCCTTTTAGAACCCATCAGACACCTGATGTTTTAAAAAGCTTCCCATTCACACACATCTTAGAAGAGGTATTGTGGTTTAGGTACAACTTCCATTCGTGGGATATGCAGGAGAAATGTATTACTGAAAGGAATCCAGGTGGATATCTGCACTTTAATGAGAGAAAGAGAGCTTTGCTATATAAGGACACATAAGACCCTTGGAAATCTATTATAAGCCCTTTCAACTTCCTCAGCCTCAAGCTGCCATTTTACAGGTAAATGTACTTCAAAGAGACAATGAGGTCGAACAAGTGCTAGAAGCTAAAAATCCCTCAGATGTGATTCTGCTGCTACTTGCAATTTGCTGCGTGAAATTCAGTGAGTTGTTAGTCTCTGCTTGAAATTATTCATCCTTACCACAGAGATAAGAAAACATACAACTTCCAGCTGATGGAAATATTCCAAGATTTAATTAATTGTGCAGTCCTTTCATGAGAAAAATTGCTTTTGCATAAAACTCCAGGACCCGATCTCCACCTGGAATTAGTCAGAGACGCTTACAAGAATACTTTCAAGGTAAATCAAACTAAGATGCTTCCATTCCAAATAACTAAGCTTTGGACTATTTTTATGTACAGGCAAGCAATATAAACATCACTGTTCCATGTTCTATTATTATAAAATGACTGGCAATCAGCTATTTATATTCAGAGATATAAATATGGCTAAGAAGCAGGTATTGAACAGTAAGATTGTAGAATCATAATAAGGGTGTTCAATGAGATTCCTGGAATTATACATGTGCAAGCTAATTCAGTCTTTTCTCAAGAAAGTTACTAAGCAATTGAAGGGTCCTGTGGACATTTGTGTGTGTAATATACCTGTATACACTGTGCTTTGATTACTAAATATTTGAAATAAAAACTGTTAGGCTGTCCTCAAGTATACCTTTCAAAGTCCCTTCCTAAGAAAGAGGTGCCAACAGACTAACTAACATTTTCCTCATTAAATAATCCAAACCAAAGTCAGTAGTTACATAGGATTCATATTTCCTTCCTCTCCCTGAATTTTAGAATAGTAATAAATTTTGGTAAACGGTACAATATATAAGGCATGGTCTGCCAATGTTGGTCTCCTGAAAGCCTTTTCTGTGATAAACTGAATGTTGTATCATATCTCAGCATAGTCAATCTGTTTCAGCACAGAAGTGTTTCAGTTTCTCATTTATTTACTATGGTGCTTTAGGTCCTAAGATAGTCTGTGATTCTTTGTTAACATTAGTAAAGAGTATATTGAGCATTAATTCAATTGAATTCTCTCCTATATGCATGTTTTGAGACATGTTAATTTCAAACTTGGAAGTTCCCAGACGTGTGTTGCACATTTTCTGCTCCTGCCTCCTCCACCTTTTAGAAAATTTCTTTTAGAGAGCAGCCATTTACCTGGAGTTTTAAATATATGAAAAAAGATTTGTGAGGCTTTTTTTTCTAGCTACAAGATTAATTTATTTTAAAAGTACTATTGTTCTAGGACAATGTTCTGAAACAGTTTGGGAATGGGGAGAAATACTTTTCTTTCCCCTTGATTGATTTGAACGCTGAGCTTTGAAATGCAAATCTGATTTTAAATTTTAGGTGGCAGAGGCAAATTTGGGTTGTTCACAGTTTTTGTTGCATGTGGGAACTCTTTCATGACGAGCCAGCATAATGATGGTATTTGGATGTAGTAGCACAGCCATAGATGAAACTGGACTCCAGGGCAAGGAATGAAATGTGGCCTGTTCAAGAGGGCTTGATGCTGATCTTCTGCCATCTTCATAATCTGGCAGCTGGCTCTGGCCCATAAGCTCTCAAGAGGAGTTGTGCCACATATGAGAGGACTCATTTCTGTAGGTTAGTGTGAAGGGGAGGGAAAGGTATAAGAAGCATTTGAGCATGTTTTTCCCTCTAAAAGATTTTCCTCAAAATTTAAGAGGCAGGAGAAGGAAACCTTTAACTAGTATTAATTATTATGGCTATAATGGCTGTTCTTCTCTGGTAAGAATTTAGTGGTTGCAGCAAACACTGGGTTGCTACCCAGCAAAGGACAAGAGTGGTGTAAGAATACATATGGCAGGAAGAAAACATAAAATCCTTCTCAGAAAATAGCTGCAGATTCCTTTGTGACACAATGTATATGCTCAGACCAGTTTTATGTACTGTATTTTTGAGTCACTCATAATATTTCTCTGCAGAAACCTAGAGTCAGCCCCCTGGTTCTTGATGCTGCTAGCAATTATGGTTTCTTTTACTGCAATAACAAGAATATGCAATCACTATCAGGTTAAATATTAGCATTCTCTTCCTCAGAGAGTTTATATTTGCTTTTGATGTCGAGACAGAGACTATCACTGATCCATTATGTCTTTGAAAGACTCTGGTGGAGACTCTGAGTGTCAGTAGACTGCAGTGGGAGGGACTATAAAGAATGTGCAACACAGAGCTTTGATTGTTTTAGTTAATCTAAGGATGAACAAAGAGTAATATGTTGCAGTAACATTGTATGTTTTTTCCTTTCTATCATTGCTGTGTGGAAAAGGTAAGACTTAATATCTCCTAAGTATGTAAAAGTACAGCAAGGTTCAACCTCAGCAACAAAGTTGAATTGTCCAATTTCAGCACTTGCAAATGAAGGTGTCTGCTGTGTATCATAAAGAGGACTGTCCTTTTGGGAATGTGAGCAGAAAGCAGTAGCTCTGACAGTTTTGTTCATTAGCATTTGCCCATGGGTAGTGATCAAAAGTGACTAATACGTCAGAATGGATATTTTCTGCACCGATTTCTTGGGTTTTAGCACTTCCGGCATTTTGGAATATTTCTTCAAATGTCCTGAAAACTGGATTTTCTGTCGTACTAAGGTGAACTCAGGGGTGCAGATGCTGAGGGGGTAAATACATATACTTCATGGTTGCTTTGAAGATGATGATAATAGGCTATAAACTTTAAGATAACAGATAATACTTCCAAGGGACTGTCAGCCTTGAATAAGCAGAACAAGGTATGCCCCAATCTCCTTACCTTCTAGCTAACATTTCTGTGGTTAAGAACTTTTCCACTCAGAAATTGCTGTCTGGGAAATTTGGATCTACAAGATGTCTCATTCTGTATCAGGGAAAGGAAATAAAAAACCTTTGTTATCTCTTCTCTTCCTCTCCCTACACCAGCAAACACAGACAAAGCTCAAAGAAAGAAAGAGGAAGAGAAGGAAGGAAGAGAATGAGAAGGAAGGACGGAAAGAAGGAAGGAAATCACCAGTCATTACCTATGGGTTTTTTTGGATTGCTTCTTTTCCCACTCCCCAGTCAGGTGTACAATAAAAACAATATAGGGGTGTAGTGAAAATTAGGTTAGGAGTTCCTGTCCTGACATTAGTCAATATATGGTACAGGCTAATTTCTCATTTCCAGGTCATAGTGATGCTGCCTGCTCAGCTGCTGTGGTATATCAGTTGGTCGTTTCTGCTTGGCTGTGGAGATCTTGCTGCAGAAAGCTGTCCACCCAAAGTATTCTTTAGGGTGGTCACATCTGTCTCTTTGTGCCTATTCTGCATATGAAAAGATATCTGCAGTGCTTATTTCAGAAATATGTCTTTCCTCCTAACAAATCCAGCTGTATTTGTCATCATTTTGACAGAAAAGCTGAAATATTTATCAAATGACAACTCAACGTTGATGCTAATTAAAGGGTGCTGAGAATATGATTGCAAATTCCCATTACTGTTTTGTCTTATAACATCAAATCCTTACATTAAGTTACCAAGGACAATTTTTCCAAGGAAATAAAACTTTTCTAAAATGCAGGCATAATAATGCTAGGGTTCTTACTATCATCTAGGGAGGAACCTGTGTAGACTAAAATACAGTAGAGAAAAAGCTTTTCCCTGATAACCTCACTTGACCACTGCAACTTCACAATTGATCTTCAGTCTGGCTCTTGTGGGTTGATTAGAAGGGGCCATTTCTCAGTTTTACATTGATTTATTCTGTCAGGAAAGAAAAAATTATCTTCTGTCCTAGAAAGGTGAAATTAAACTTGGAGTATTTTGCTGTTCCCTTATATTATAAAATGTGAATCACCATCATTTTGCTCAGCTGTATTTTCTTTCTGAGTAATTTGTTGGGGTTTTTTTCTGTTCCTTTCAAATAGATTTGAAAGCTGCTTTCACACCTAGAATATGAAGGATCATAGGAACAACTTAATGAAAGTTTTTCTCTTGGTGGTATAAAGAAAATTCTTGACACATTCTTTGTTGAATCATATCTAAATGTAAACAGAACTGTTTGAAAAATTGGACAGAGTCATGAGGTTTTATCATGAGTAATATTAATACTAGAAGCAGGTTTTTTGTTATTCATAGAAAACAGAAATGTATTTGTCTGGTCAACCACGTTATGTTAGTTCCAGACAGCAAATGTGCAGTTGGTTTCTCTTTTATGTTTCTGTTGATATGTAGGATATTGGTTGTGTGTGATTATTAATGGGTGGAGAAATTTTGTTTTACACCTACCATGACTTCTTGGGAGACATAATGGAATAATAAAATATAAGATTTAGCTTATCAGAAGAAAATAGTTGAGTTCCAAATTAATATTTTTATAACGCCTTTAATTTACCAAGATAGACCATCTGTGTTCACAAAATGAAACTCAGCGTAACAGTTAATTCACGACCAACACAGATTCTATTACAAAGACACATTGTTATAGTGAGATGCAGTTAATGAGTATAAATTACTTGTTTGCTAAAATAAGAGAAGTAGTATTTTCAGAAGCATTAATTTCTCAATGTCAGTGAAAATCTTGGTAAATCACTTAACCAGAGAACAGCAGTTTTAATCCATGAGTGTTCTGGAAATAATCTGTAACCATGATGCAGTATTTGTCTAGACATAGGGAGATTCTTAGTGAGAAAATGTTACCATAGATATTCTGGATATCAGATACCAATTTTCTATTATTAAGGCAGTAATTTTATGCCTGTCTTAAAATTTCATTTCTGTATTGGTTTTGAGATATAAATACATACAAGAATTTTATGAAAGTAATATATCTGTGACATAAAACTTCTCTAAATAGTGCTTCAAAGATCTTTTACAGACTATATTATCCTGGCATTTTTGTTGAGCATTTCATCACAAAACAAAGACTTCTGTTTTCACTCTATAACAGTAGCCTATCAGTAAATAATGAAAAATGGAAAAGAAAGCTTTGATGAAGAAAGAGTTGTTGAGGGGTAAATTTGTTTTCAAATAATATTTGTTGTTCTGTGAAAAGGGAAGTTTTCAGCACTTCTTTTACCAGATTCCTCTTACTGCTCAAACTGTGAGCTGGTTTTCCTGATTTTTCCTGGGAGGCCAATCTGTGATCTAAGATGCACAATTACTTATTCTTCCCCTAAGAAACAAGTTCCACACACTGAATATTGGTACTTTAAAAAAATCTTCTATTCCCAGACTTCTCTACCTTTTTGATGACTTTGGGTACTAAGACTTCTTCCAGTGCTATTAGTGAATATGTAGAACCAGGTCTCAGATGTTTACCAAGCTGCATTCTACCACTTTGTCCAGGTACATTTTGGGCATAATGACAAGCCAGAGTTACTGTCATGAAATAAGGTGGCATAATAAATTAGATGAGGGAAGGTCCATAATAACTCACTATCAAGTTAAACACGTTTTATCATGCTTTATTTATGATAGTTCAGATAAAGATTAAGTAATATTTGGCATAAATTTTCATGCCACTACCAAATTGCACGTTAACCACCATTAACCAGAAGTATGCTTCAACCTTTTCTTCATGATCAGACATAAATCTGCAGTTTTGTATCTACATCAATATTTGTTTTTCTTATTTCTGTTTTTTGAAATATTGCCTTGCACATTCTTCTGTTACTCATTTTGCATATGGGTATGTTTAAAAAGCACCAACTATTCAGTTTTTTAAAGTACGCTTTATTTTTCTGACTGTAACATCAAGATGACATTGAATTCTGACATTTGTGTTGTAAACTACATTGACAATGAAAATGCAGTTCCAATCTTAGAAAATAAGTGATGATCCCTTATTTCAGTATTTGTGCCAGACCTTTGCATCTTACTTTAAATCAGATCAGCTGTAAATTATTGGATCATATAATTTTAATTAAAATACAGTAGGGGAAAATGAACATATTTATATGCCCTTTTTCAGATGAGTATCTCAGCATTATACTCTACGTAGGTAGTAACTGTGATGGGAGTTCTGAGTTCCATGTACCGCTAAACCAAATTCTTCAAGGAACAATTGAGGTGAATATTCTTTCAGAAGCTGATTACACAACCACTAAATTTAGTTATGGTTGTTTTAAATACCAGTACACCTTAATTTTCAATTACAGTCAAATTATGTAGTGGAAAAGAAGGCTAGACTTGTACTCACTATTCAACATTTTACTGAACCTTGACATGTATTTTTCAACAAAGGGTATATATATTTTTTCTCTTATTAGAAAAGATACCAAGCAGTCCAGAAAATTCATACATCAAGTTTTAGAAAGCACAGACAAAGGGCAAGAGCCCAGTGACCAAAATCTACCAGGCACAAAAACTGTGGTGTTAGAAAACTGTTACACAATTATTTTCATTAGCATCTGAATTTCCTATCACTTGGGAAATCTTCTAGAAGCTGTGTTCTTTCAGCTTCTATTACAGCTTATAAATTAGGGTAAAGAGACTACAATTTATTCTTTGCAAACTGGATCATGTCTCTACTGTGTTCCTGTAAATAATAGGTTTTCAGATTAATCCTGTCAAGACTGGGAGGGGTACTCCAATAATGTGTCAGATTTATTATTTGTGCTGACCATTATCCAGATTTTTAGAGGTGGGGGGAGGCAGGGAGGGGAAGGCAGTGATGGGGGGACCAGAAGAGGAGTAATTTGCTAAATGCATACTTATGCCATTACAGGAAAGGTCAAATAATTTGGGATGGGTGTACTGATATGTAATACAGAGAAGAAACAAAATTATGGAAACTTAAGTTACTAGTAACGGTGAGTAAATCATACAGTGTATATACATTCAGAAGTTGAACCTAAAAGAAATATCAGAAAAGATGGGAGATGTCTTTAAGAATACCTCTTCTAATTCCTTCTCTTTGTAGTCACATGGCCCTTAAAAATAATTACAATATTTTCATCAAGTTTTAGCAGCTGGAATTAAGTTGCTGTCAACATTTTGAATGTTTTTTACATTACCTTGTACTTTATATTTTAGAACTTTTAATTTAAACCAGAGAACACAGAAGGAGCTTCTATCTAAACTTGTGTGTGTTATGTACTTAATGTGGAACAGGCTTTCTGAATTGCATTCTTATATTTGATGTTTATTCAATGAAATGTTTATTTTGCCAAAGCATGAGGTCTCTCTCTGACTCATAAAATCTTTTAGAGCAGAAGATGACAAAACATGTTTCTCTCTAGTTTTTCAGTAGCCATCATGAACTATGTGATCAAATGCAAGTATTTGAAAGGTTGTACAACAGAATAAAAGTGAGGCTAATACTTAATGTAATCTGACTTTTTTCTTGAAGAGTCTGCATGAGTTATTGAACAGTTGAAGCACAGAAAGCAGCAGTAACATTTTATTGTGAACAGTTAGCCTTTCATTTCCAATTTTATTCCATGAAGTAGGCTTCCATTATTGACATTAAAGCTATTAAATCATCATATTGCAGACCAATTTAATTACACATTGAGAACGAACTTGAGAAAACACTTCAAATGTTCACTCCTTCTGTATGGCAAGTTAAATTCTGGATGTTTCAGAAAGCCAATTATCTGATGGATGGTTCTCTAAACAGAGAATATTAACAAGTAAACCCTCTAATAAAACAGATGAACTTTGATGAGATTTGATACAGTGAGATTTGGTACAGTGCCTCTTAATACTGGTACTCTGATGTTCAGCTTAAAAAATGAATAGGCTTTCCAGAAATATCTGTGGAAAAGGCCAAATCTTGATTTTAGTGATAGTGACATAGGTCAGATGGCCAGAGAAATATGCATGTTTTAGAACTGTTCAGAATATTTTTGTAGAACTCACAGTATTTGGAAATGAGAAGTAACTTTTGACTATCTTATATTTTGCTTGAATCCCTTTTCCTAAAATAGAGTCTTTCTTCTGGTTTAGGATATCATCTTTAATGGACAGTATTTGATTATCTCATCTTTTCTAGACAGATAAAATAAAAATATCTTAGTAGATCTGTGCTCATTATCCCTTGATATCAGAGACCTTTTTTGAACAGCACCAGTGCTCATTCTTTGCTCACTTTTTACAAGCTTGCGATGTGCAGAGCTTTCAGTGTAAGCCCTGATGCTTACATTTAGCACCATTTTACTTCAGTGGAGCCCCTTAGCAATCATTCGGCATTGTGGACTTCAGGCAGCTATTTCAAAATGTGGTTGATGTGCTGTAAAAACTGCCATTAAAAGAAATACCTGTGAGGAAATCACAGTCATTGTGTCATACTGTGTATGACATTGACAGTCTCTCATTAAAAGCCTATACGGAATCATAGAGATATCCATGCACATTTATTTTATCACATGGAAGAAACCAGATAATTCTTAAATTAGTCATCCTTTTTTAATCATTCTCTATTGAAGATATTTAATAAAAACTGCCTACTTGATAAAGAGGTTCAAAGAAGTATGGCCAGACCAGAACTTCTGCTGGGTACTGTCTAAGCACCCTGAAATACTTGGGTATGTTTACCACAGGGACAAGCAGATATCCCTAAATATTAGCATTTATTATTTGTATGCATACACTCTTGTGAGTTTTGTGTGATTTCTGGAATTAAATTCCCCAGCTAACTTCATTTTGTAGATAAGAAAACCCATAAAATGCTGGTAAACAGAATGTCACTGTCAGTTAGTTGTGTCAGTGATTCTTCATGGAAGCCTAGCAGGAAGATTCAGGAGGGCAAATAACATTGTGTATCAGTTCTAACCATTTCTAATTTTTATCCTTCCCCTTAAACTTGCATTGTAATTTACGTTCACTTTCAACTCAGAGGTTCCTTTTGCTTTCAAATGGATATCACTAAAAGGTAATAAAGGATATGTAAATCTGCTGCACTGTTTTGTCCTAGGTTCTTGGAGTGTAGAAAAAAATCTAATCGTTAATACTCTTATAGTTGTACTGGAAACATTTATAGTGTTCACTTCAGCTAAAGAAAGTTGACATGACTTATGTAAATTAGTTACGAGAATGTTCTGTGCAGCTCCTCCATAACATCTGTATTGCTAGCTCCCCTTCTAGACCTCATTTTACATGTATAAAATTCAATCAAAATTCTGCAGATTAAAAATTAGGCATGGACGAATCTCTTCCAAATATAAGATTCTAAAAGTTTTTCTCAAAGTGATTGTCAGTGAATTGAACCAATGTCCTTTTCTCTTTTCTTTCTCTGGGAGTTTTTTGCATTCCTCTCTAAATTGTCTTAATTGCCTTGAAATTATCTTACTTCCACCACAAGCCTCTAAAATGAGCAGGTAAAAAGGTCTGTAAATGCTAGTCTGTTCTCAGTTTTTGCAACTCTTCTTCATCATGTAGAAAATATTGTGGCAAAGCGGCTAACAGAGTTGTAGATCTGATGTTACAAAGATGTTCATCTCATTGCAACACATTAAGATAAGGTCTAATTAAGATCAACTTTGGAGGCAAATTTCTGAAGGGGATTTTGTTATTAACTGGATCTCTCCAGGTTTGCTTCCATCTTTCAGCTATTTCTGTTAGTTGTATAGTGCCCATGTAGTTGATAAGTTTAATATTCAGATGCAGTTTCAGTGCTTAAGTTCCTGTCAGTAGATTCGTACTTGCCTTCTGCCAGCTGTGCATTTGCTTGCCTGGAAATATTTATCTTTAGATGCTGTTGGGAGTGCCATACCACATCAAATAAGTGTTTTAGGAGCTTTGGGTTTTGGACCCCAGAAGAGAAACAAGAAGCTTGATGTTCTGTTTGTCCAGATGCTTGAACTGGCATTTTTCCCTTCTGCACTGAGTTGCCCAAACTTGACTTCTGTTCAGGACTAGCGAGTCAATGGCAATGCAGTATGTCCTTAAACTGAAATGCACTATCAGCAGACTAAACTGTGGGATACTTACTGCAGATTCTCTTTGCAATAAAAGATGGCTGTGTTCCAATGTTCATTTCTCTTTCTCCTTCATTTGCCTTCCCTTTCCCCTTGCTCTTGGAGGGATACAATACCCAGCCAAACTGCTTTAGCTGTCTTCCATGAAACCATTTACGAAAGAGTAGTGAATTCCTTTTTATTGCAAAATACAGATGTGGAAATGGAGCCATGAAGACACTAACTAGCAAACTTTGGTCATGCCACTGGTCTAGAAAGCAGGTAGGACTGTATTGAAGCACTTCTCCACTCCAGAATGAGCTTTTTGACAAGGTAATTAAACAGATGAGGGAAGCAACTTTATGATAAACTGAGGGCACAAGGAACACTGCACAAATACACCATAACAAGAGGAAGTTGATTAACCGTTTTTCAGTTTCCTCTTTTCCAGTTTTTCTCTGCTGTTTTCCATCTGAAGAACACTAGTTACTATGGAATAGTTGCTATGGAAGAGTTACAGTGTCATTTACATGGGCCTAAGCATTCTGATGTTCACTGGTGCAGTAATAAGATGATTTATTTAATGGTTAGGAGTATACAATATGTATTTGGGAAATGCAGAATTGGAGATGGTAGAATAAAATGCAAAGATGGCAAGGGTCCTACTTTTCACCTTGTAGACGAAAACAAGTCATGATCAATCCATATTAGAAAAATCGCCTGAAATTATCAGGTGGAGGTAACCAGGACAGTATTGTCCTGTTTCCACAGAAATAGTGCCAATAACTTACTGACTTTGAGTTTTGATTTTCATACTTCCCATAACTGTAACTTAGAGCAACAACTTCCAATTGGATATTTGCTCTGGGTAGAAGGTACTCTACTTTTGTGATCTTGCTGTGTCAAAATGGTTTGCTTCTGGTAAACTCTCACTGGCATGTTTTTCCCAGGAACTTGCTTCATGGTGATAAAACTACTTCCACAGCCAGATCTACACTTGTATGTTGCTTTCAGTTAGAGGCAGCCTTGGTATAGTCTTAACACTATTTGGAAATATAAATGGTGGAAAAAAGAAAAATTACTTCCCAAACCAACTGTACCAGTATTCTACAAAGAATTCATACTGGATTTGACTGTATCATTTGCCTGTTTAAGAATTTTCCTTTCTTTCATAAATCATGACATTCTCTTTGTTGATGAACTCATAGAAATGACACTGAAATATAAAGAATCACTGAGCAGAATGCCATGGTGGGTCACATAATAACTCCACCAGATAAGTGATACTTCTTAAAGATTTTAACTATTTAGTAAGAGTATGTAAGCAGGGTGTCTCAGTTATATCTTATGTATGTTTTCGCATGTAATCTCTTAATTTAAAAATGTAGGCTGTTGTTCAGGTTTATTTCTGCATGGGGTTTATTGTCCACATTTTTTGTTTCTAGCCTCTTTTAACAATGAGAAGGTTAACTTTTTATGAATCCTGAGTTGTCTAATAGGTCATATACAAAAAAAAAGTTACGATTTAATTTCCAGATTAAAAAATGATTAAGAATTAGAGTATAATAATTTTTCACAACAATAAATTATTAAAAGCATATTAAATATACTTATGAATACAGTTTTAAAATCTGTGTGCTAATCATTTGATATAAAGAAGCCAAGTAGAGTACAGCACAAAGTTCCACTGAAAAATTAATTTTTTAAGGAGTTAGTTGTAGATTCATAGGATATAAAATACCAGATTAAGTATGTAGGATGAGGTTCCCATTTGTGAAGAAACTTTCAGATGTAAACTTATTATGTCCTGTTATGGAAAAATTGCAGGCCTTGTCATTTATATGATGAACTTCGACTTCATAACTCTTTTCAGAATTTGAGCAATTAACACAGTGAACTTCAGTTTTTGCTTCAGCTGGATAACATGCATTTGAAATAGCAACTTATTTGCATTTCATTTGAAAGGTTGCTATTTGATGACCCCGTAAATGACACAGGTCTTATATCCAAAATGTTGATCTCTTTCAAATACATTAGCTTCAGATCTTCATCCATCTGAAGATTGTATCCAGCTTATTTACACTGCTGGTTTTATGTGAGGAAGGGTTATATAAAGATATATCTTAGAGGATACAGCAAGCTCCCTCAGCGCTCCTGCCCCTAAGATGTGGAGACAATTTGTCCCTGGTGAACTATATCCAGCGCATGAACTCCTTGTATAGCAAAAGTTGTTCTTCTAGTATTTTGCATTTATTTTTTATCGTGCCAGATATTCTGCTACTATTTTTATCAAGTGCTCAGATTTCAGCTGCTGAGAGAGATGTGCTAAAGGTTACAAAGCAATTGAAAAGCTGACAGTTGATTAGGGCATCTTGTAAAATCAACTATTCTGCTGTTTGCTGTACTACACCGATATCAATCAGAATTTTATACTGTTAGACTAGGATATCGTTAGATAAGAAAGTCTTCAACAAATTTGTTGATACTGAAGATTTCACATCTGCTACAGACTCTTACACCATCAATAGAACACATGCTTGCAACTACTAGCAGTAAAAAACACTACTGTGCTCCTTATGTGGCAGCTCTTATCTGTGCCATGTCACAGATAACATGTCTTGTAATTCACTTTTATTGTGTGGCTCAGCAGTGGTTTGCTGGAATCTCCTATGCAGAGATTCTGCAGATTTTGGATTTGTTTGTAAATGACAAGCACAGTGTAAATAAATATACACGCACACAGATAATGTGCAAAAGAACTGCAAGTGACTATTAGCTATGGCATATTAATTTATAGCTGCCAATGTTTTCCTGTGTGAATTCCTTAGTCTTTCTGGATCAAGAGAAAGAAAACTCTTTTTAGCTGTAAAATCTGTACTCTACCAGTGACTCCATGTAGGAGGCTTTTATGTGTAATGCATTGACAGAGAACAATTTGCTGCAAAACACAGCTGTGCTCATTAGTGATAGTGTTTTCAAAACAATGTTCCAAATAACAAAGTTGCTCAACCTTCCTGAGTTACAGCTTACCAGAAACTCTACATTTAGCTTTAGTGTCTTTTCTTTCCTAGATCAGTATTTTCTGCAGAGATTATGGGATCCATTATCAAAGAAAGCTCTTCACTCAGTGTTTAATGATCTCAGTCTGTAGTTTGATATTTAAGGCAATAAGCTTCAGCAACTCTTCTAGGAATAAAGTATTGATCTAGATATAAACCCAAAGGGCAAGTTCTGTGGTTCCTAGGTTATTGCCAGAGTGTTTCCATCTTCATCTGAAGCAAGAATCTGTTTCAAAGAGGTTAGTACACTACTCTTAAGGCCTTGATATCCATCTGTATTTTATATGACTAGATAAAGATACATATGAAAAGAGCAAGATTGGCTGTTAGCCCAGTCCTGGGAAGTCCAAAAGTGGATTGAGAAAAAACTCCAAAAATGGAAGAAAATGTGAAAAAAGGTATTCTGAAAATGTTCCTTTTGTTTGGATTCAAAACCTTTCTCTAAATGACAGTAGTGTTATTCAGTTTCCTTCTAGAAGGATAGATGAGAGAACAGCATATATTATAAAAATTGTAAGCATGGTCAAATAGTACCAGTAAGCCCTATATTAGTAGTCACAAGCATATACCATAATGCTGGGATGACCAAGATGGGAAAGAACATGAAGAGATTGTTAAAATAGAACATGATTCAAAAGATAAAAATTAATTTTAGCAATACATTAACTCCCTTTTGAATAAATATTTATTTTTCTGTTTGTGTGTAAGATATCTTTAAATGGAACAGAAACCAGGGTTGTTAAAGAAGAACAATTTAGAGGCTCAGACTTGTACCTTCCATTTAATATTAAATTCTAGACTTTCAAAGGTATTTATACCTCAAAGATTGTATCTCTTCCTATTTCCCTCTTTGGTCCTACCAAAAGTAATAAAAATGTAAATAAGTGCACATCATTTTCAGTTGGGTTCTTTGCAAGTCAAGAAAATCAGCATTAGATTGAATAACTAGTGGAAATCTTAGAATCTTTCTGTCTCAACTACAGAAAGAAACCCCAAAATATTAACATAGTTCTTACTTGGTTTTTTGTGCTCATGAATTTTTTTCTTTTTAAAACTAAATGAGTATGTAAAACCAATTGCATTCCTCAACTCAACATTAATTTGCTATATAAAGCTTCAGCAATAATGTGTTTTCCTCTTTCATTCTACTTGAGTTGATTGAAAAGTTTTACATATTTACCAAGCTCACATTTTGCCTGAGTTAATGAATTATGCAATTAACCATGAATGCAATTTCCTGCATTTTACAGTAATAGCTTTAATTGTGAAGTGTGATGCTATATAGAGAGACCTCATTCATAAACTATAGAACATGTTAGAACAATTTCTTATGTACGTGGGTGGGTATTCTTGAGCAAACATCTCAGATGAATATGGTAATTTGACTAATAAACTATTTCTGGGCAATTTTTATGCAAGGGTAGAATTCCTTAGCTATCATGTTTTCAAAAGCATTTTCATCAGATTAAGTATGAGTAGGAAACCAGTATTATCTTCATATGTATATTGGAAATACTTTGGTAAATTAATTTTTTCTTCCTTGCATTAAGTTTATAACATGGATACTAAGACAGTGGCAGAGTATGGTATTAGTAGGTGTTTAGCCCTTATAATTCTGCTGTGAATCATTTAGTGTAGTTATCTTCAACAATGCTCAGATTATTACATACTATATTCTTTGTGTTTTAAGCTAAGAACTTAATGTGAAGGAAGTCACAAAATCGTTTATTTTGTTACTGAGCAATTGTAATGCAGTAATACAATTACGAATCATTAGTATTCTACTTCCCATTACACTTAGTTTGAGACAAATCTGTGATCCCTTAAAAATTAATAGCTCTGAGTACACTGTTTACACCAAGGAAACAGAAAGACTCATGCAGAACCCAAGAGATCAGGGAGCTAAGCCATCATGCAAATCTTACATTTCATGTCTCTTTTTTTCTTTTTGCAATCTTTATTACAAAATGTTTCCATGTTAATTTTAGTCAGCCACTTTCTTATCATTACCTGGCTTCCATTAACTCAGAGTCAGTGTATAATTTATATTTTAGACTTCAATGGTTTACTTAATTTGCAAAGTTGCACTTGAGATTATTATCTACAGCAGACTTCTCTTTGTATCAAAGTGCTCATACACTCACCTGTTAGATTGTATTTTGACTGATCTGGTAGGTCTTTGTATATTTTTTTCAATTAAGAATATTTGATTAGAAGTGGTTATAATTTATTTAGAAACATGGACACATTTGTGTTGTGCCTGGAATGGTCAAACAGACATTTCAGAAGTGCTCCTGAGGTTGGCTGTAATGTTGGGAACAGTCACCTCAAAACATCTTGTCTTTCATCCCCTGGTGTCAGTACAGTCCAGCCTGCTATTCAGCTGCCTGGCTGTCAGATTTGCTCTGGGAACCTCTTGCCTCACCGAGGAACTGGGGACTGGACACTCTTGGCACAGTTCAGAGGCCTGAACAGAGACATTCGGTGTCATTTAGGATGCTCAGGACAGCCAAGAAATCTGCACAGTAGTCAGGCAGATGAGCATTGAAGACCTGCATGTTTCCAGGTGGCTCAGATGACCTTGTTATTAGGGGATAGCTGAGTCCAAACATCATCTCCTTGTGAAATACACGCTGGGAATTTGTGACACAGTGAATTAAAGGGCAGCTAAAGGGACGAAGTGGAAAGGCACTCTGCAAGATGGTACTTTTCTAAGACCTAGAAACTGTGGATGTCCATTTGCAGGCTGTCTACTGTTTACTTCATCCATACTGGAATCCCTGGTTATTTAGAAAGCTTGTTCCAGGTGCCATTTCTTTTCCCCAGGCTTCAAACCTCATTTTAATATTGCCCATTATGTTTTATTTTGCTTTTATAGCATATAAATTCAGCTGCAAGTACAAAATTTGCTTTGGAAAGAAATAAACTTTTGTTTATTATTTTTATGCAAGTAGTTTCTGAAAATTTGATCTTTTTTGATCGTGTTTTTATTTGTTTGCTTTTAATGATATCTTGCTTTAATAATGAAGCAAAAGTTTCCAGTGAATTTTTTGGTAATTTTTGGTTTATTACTTAATGGCCTAAGGCAAGATTGAAAGTAGTACATGTTCCTCCAAAGCTGGGAGGAGCAGCAGTAATGATAAATCTCTTTGGTATTATTGATGTTATGAGCCATTTTCAAAAGTTTATGATGCAGACATGCAAGCATGAAAGCACCCAGATCTTAAGAAAACCCATATATATGTGTATGTATACATATATATAACAACATTTTGTAAAGTCCTAATGCTTTCCAGCCTATATCTGAGAACAATTGCCTAACTATTTAATATTTTTTTCAAACCTTAGAACATGCTTCTCTTCCTTGAGCATTAGGTATTTCTCAGGCACCAGATGACAGTAGCAGAAGCCATTTTATTACTTTATCCTTTTGCTTGAGGATGAATGCATGGTAAATACCCATCTTTGTTTTTCTGTAACCACTGCTGTTGCTCCCTCTTTCCTCTTAAGTCTGTGTGAAATTGCCTAAAAATTTCCTTTATCGTGGTAGCTGCATTAAATTTAGATTAAAGGTTTTTTTGTGGATACAGGAAAAGAGACTGTTGAAAAAAAATTTCTGCAGCCTATATGGTCTTCATTCTCTGAATAAACTAGCTTGCATGCTTCCAGTCCGAATAATTTGTAAGGAGAAAAGTTCTGTTTAGCTTTGGAGAATTTCTTCCTGTCTTTCAGACAGATGCATATCCACTTGCTAATTTGTGTGAAGTGTTCCATGTGGTCCACTGGTCCAGCTCTACAGTCTTTATTTTCAAAGGTGTAGGCCGTACCACACAAAAAGAATGCTTTAGAGAACAATTTTTAATGTATTCTTTAACGTCTTTTTTCAGTCTCAGAGCCGTTCCTTGGTGGAAAGATCGTGTCAGTTGCTAGACTAAAACTACAAACAGAAAATATTTAAGCTTTGTTGCTTACAATGTTTACACATGTAAAAAGCTGTGAATTTTAAGGTAAGACAAAACAGTTTTACTGGAACCAGATCATGTTTTCTAAGTGGTAAGACTGTTTTGATCTGGTCTTGTGTTTAGGCCCTCAGCCTAAGATCTTCTAAACCATGTTTTAAAATATGTATCCTTTCTTGTGTTCCTAAATGAAGTGTATTTGTTATACTGGTCATATTTTTGGTTCTTCTGTTTACTTCCTTTTTGTTAATTGCAAGTATATTGCCTGTGCAGCAATTCTGTCTCAATCTGTGTTTTCATCTTCTGACTTCAAGATCTCAACCTAAATGATACTTCTAGGTCATTCTGAACACAGCTTTCTTCAGAATTATCCTCCATTTTTGCTCATAACAAGTATAAAATGTTTTGGATAAAAGTACCATGTCATCCTTTTCATCTCTGGGAAATCTTTTAGCAACATGAATGTATTTACTAGTAAATGCAGTAGCCAGTATCTAAGAATTTATTCTGAGCTGAAAAATTCAGTAATACAGCTATATTTGACTACAAAATAGTGTCTTAATTTAATTGTTTGTATTCTTTTGTCTAATTCCAATGTCCAGATGTTTTATTTTAGTTTTTAACTGTTATGCATGCCTGACAGACTAAACATTGATTTCTGAAATGTTCAGACTTCCAAAACCTAAAAATAGCACCCTGCAGTGTGAAGATCATTCTTAGACGTGCTCTTTTTTCTTGCTTGTCTTTGCAGATTCTCTCCTCTGTGCTTATGTAATGTGTTTCTTTAGAAATGTATCAGATGTTATTAGAGTAAAAAACAGCACAGGTGAAACTGAAATTAACTGCTGAAGACTTAAATGCATCTAACATAGCTGATACCAGTGTAAGCTGTATTCATTCCTTGTTGGATTCTGATGGGATCCATTCTCCTAATACTAGCAGGTTTGAGCCTTATGAGTATTCAGTCAGTCTGGGCTATGCCTAATTTAAGTTTAGACTATAGATTGAGGAAAACAGCCTGCTGCTGGAAATGATTTGAACACAGTGAGCAGGGCTTGGTTGGTTACCTGTCCCTTCATGTTATACTCAGACTTTCAGTAGTGTTCCAGTAATTAATTATTAGACTCCCAATAAACTTCCAACAAAGTACTGCAAGGGAACAAGCTACCATGTGATGACATATCTTAGTGCAATTGACTTTTATGATCATATATGATAGCTGAGTTACTGTTCCTACCATAGTTTTTTAAGTAATTAAAGTTGATAAATAGGATGTAAATGTTCAATACTCTTGGGACAGAGAAAATTGTATTGAATTACTGAATAACTGTAGATGAGTTACAATTTTTGTAACTGTCATATTTACTACAAGTTGTAATATATTAAAGATTTTTTTTCCAAAGATATTTTAAAAGCTGTATTTTTACAAGCCCCTCTCATCTGCTGCCATGCAATGTTGATAGCAGCTATCAGGAGTGGTAAAATAAAACACTTGTTAAAGAGCAAATGTGACCAGAGGAGATAGTCAAAAGAGTAAAACTTTTAACATCATGAGAAAAGTAAGTCATTGTAGAGCAAAGATACATTGGGGAAATAGTGGCATACTTAAACAGATTCTGCTATTCACCTATGTTACAATTTGTGACACATCTCTCTGAGCAGGATTCAATGAGGCAGGTGACAGCACAGAGCAAAAGATAACTGAAAGATCAGTGAAAAGAGTGGATGTGCCTGAGAACTGGATGCTCAAGAGTTTTAAAACTTTGATAGCTTAGAAACTTCATCACTTAGAAGGAAGCCTCAGCAGCTAATCTTTTATGGTCTGGGCAAAAAAAGTCAATATGCTTAAACTAAGCCGCCTAATACAAAAACAGCTAGCAGAAGCAGTGCTAGAAAGACCTACAGAGAAACCTTATCACAGTCCTGCATTCTCAGAGTCAGGAGACAGAAGTGATCTGAAATAGGAGAAATAAGAAACTAAGGATTTTTAAATGCAGGGGATGGAAAAGTAGAGCTACCCCTCTATTGTAGTCTTACCCACACTCCAATGTAGGGCATAGGGGGACCACCGTGTTGAATTCTAGAAGCTTATGGAAGCGTCAGTGAAGGACCTTGTAACAGGTAATGATGGCATTAACATCAGCTGTGAGATTACTTGCTAGCTAAAAAAAATGTAAATTGCTCTCATCAATTAATAGGGAATTACATATGAATGCCATAAAACTGTGAATCTAATTGGCAAAGGAGCTCAGCTAAAGTCTGTGGAATACTTGCATGCTATAAAAAACCACAACCAAACGGGTTAGAATGTTTCTATCAGAATTTTCACTTTAATGATTATTACTGGTATTAATTCTTATTAATGATTAATGGAGTTTTTATTAGAATAAGTATATGCAAGATTTACTAGCAGGAAAAATGACTTGGGATCTGTAAAACAAATGGAAATCCAAGTCCTTGCTCTTTCCTCTGTATAATGGAAAGCAATCCTGGGGGTGTAAGATGGAGAAGAGATTTGACTTTCAGATTGCATCATAAAGAAGGCCACTCCATCCTGCATTCCATCTTGTTTGAATGGAAGAAATGAATTTTTGTTTTGATTTTATTGAAATTATTGTATGAGATTTGTTCACAACCAAAATTTTTTAAAAATAATAATTTTCAGAAGTTGTCAGGATATAGAAGAATAATTTTGATTATTGTTATTGCTTCAGTCATACACATGAGGACTCAAAGCACCACAGCTTGCAGTCAGGGTCTAAAGGGAATCTGTGTGACTTACTTCTGTACAACTTCCTCTCCTTTTTTTATGCTTTGGATGAAAACTGCTGAAAGAATTTGGTTTCTTTCTAAAGCTATAGTCACTGCACCCTGGGGACAGCCTGCTCTCAGAAAGCAGAATATTAATTATGCTGTGCAGAAAATGCGTGTCCAAGAAGTAAAAAGAAAAGTGGAATGCAGGAAGAAGACTGAGTTACACAGCTAGCTATATAGCAAGGATGGTAAAAAATCCTGAAGTACTTTAAAGCAGTACAGAAACAAGTACTGTAGACTCTGTGCAAGTGGTCTGTGAAGCAGACTGGTCTTTGATCCTTTAGCACTGCAACAGCTAACTGTGAGGAGAGCACTTAGGAAGGAAAATCCAACCAAATCAACTTCCAGGAACTGTATAGTAGTAAGCTACCCTACACAGGGTAAGCAAAGAGTTAGTAGAACAGCACGCTGAAATGGTGACACTTCAGCCATGATTTCTCTGTTAGAATAATTCTTAGAAACAGGTCATGCATCAAATAGTACCGTTTCCTTAAGCTTATAGTTTCAATATTTATGAGCTGATTTGAATCCCAAATCAAAAAAGAAGTGCATTTGTGCAGCTGTAGAAAACAACTCATCTGATGCATAACTAATTGCCTGGAAAGGTTCAGCTGATTTCCTTGCTTCTCCTTCCCCTTCCGCTTCATTCCCTATGCATATAAGTTGGTAACAAAGTTTCCAAAACATAAGCAGGTCTCATAAATTCTGCTAAATGCTTACAAATCAGTTTCACTTTGAAGAAACACTGCGATATGGAAAAACACAAAATCAGTGTGAGATAACAGCTTTAAAGCTCTTTTCTTGTTCCAAGAACCATACCTTTTGTTTACATTCTGCAGCAGGTCACCTCAGGTCTGGTTCTTTTCTGCGTGTTTTTGTCCTTTTCAGTTCAGGAGGGACAATGTTTGTGTTTGGCTCTGTTTCTTTTTTTTCTTTTTTTTTTTTTTTTTTTTTTTTTTTTTTTTTTTTTTTTTGGTTTTGGTTTTGGTTTTGGTTTTCCCTGTTATGTAGCTTTAGCTGGTCCTTCTATCTTTAAAATATTGCAATCTTTCTTGTTATGTATTTTTAGTCTCCTAGGTACATATTTTAACTTTTAAAAAACCCGTTTATATCCCTGTGAAAAACACAGATTCTGTTGTTGCTTGGTAAATGGAAACAGGTCTGCTGCTGGAGATGCCGAAGGGGGGAAAATGGCAGCTCTAAATCACTCAGTTATTATTATTTTTTTTAATTTCAAAGAGTAGGATTTTAAATTCAGGTAGTTTGAATATAAAGTTACATATGGTATGATTTCACTAGTATTTTTGCTAGTGAAGCTTCAAAGAAAAAAGTTGCTGCAGTGATCTTCTCTTTAACAGAAATATTTTGTTCCACCATGGAGTGGAAGGCAAGAAAAGGTTTTACGGGAATATTGGCAGTGAGTCATGCCAGTTTTCTCACCTTCTCTATTGAGAAAAAGAATTCATTTAAGATAATTAAATGGATGGATGACTAGTATTTTACTGTATGAAATTTCTGTAAGTAAAATTCCCAAGAGATTTTTTTGGTGGTTGCACTTTGTGATTTGGTTTTTTGTTGTTTGTTAATTTAAGGCTTCAAATGCACTTATATCAATTTCAAATATCTCTAGGAAGACAGGACTAAAGAGAGACTAGGGTGAAAGGAAGCTGCTTTAGTATATTTTGCATTCTACCTCTTCGAGACTGTGAATTGTCTCTAAGGAAAGAAAAGATGTTGCTGACCTTAAGGGAACAGAAACCAAAATAGTCCTGTCACCCTGTAAGGAGAGCTAACCTGCCAAAACAGTGAAGAAGTGCCACCAAAAAAGACACACTTGATAGAAGTGCAAAGAGTTATTAAGGAATGTTCAATATTTTGTGTAGGGTAGATCTGACTGTGGACAAAAAAATAGCATGATTGCCCAAGAAGTTCAAATCCCTGGAGTCTGGTGTTTCTGGGACTCTGGGCTGGTTTGCTGAGGAAAGGTATTTATTTCCCACTTTCTCCTGGAGCAATTTCAATCCATGTTTACAGATTCATGCTAGACAAAAGACTGTTTCTATTTTTGTCTAATAACTTAGCACTCTGTATTCAGACCCAGGTTCTTCTGCAACAATAGACTTTTAGGACTTTAAAGGAGCTGCTGTGATACCCATCCAACCAGCTTATTACACCACCCTGAAAACTCTGCAGGATTTCTGGGATCAAAGTTAATTTTTTTGGAGCTTGATAAACTTGTTTCTATCAGCACTTTGATTTATGCCTTGACATTTCACTCAAAGTATACATCCTTAAACACAAACCCAATTATTTTTGATTCACTCATTTAAGGTTTTTTCCTCACAATTTCTTTGATCCTTGAAAACATTTAAAATAATAGCATTATTTAAACACTTAATAGTTATTTAACTCAGGAGGGAAATCTCCAATACATCTACGTTTCTGATAGCATAATTGTTTCCATGACGTCAGTGCTGTAATTCTTAAGTTTTACCTAGTGCTAGTGAGCTGAGTAGCCTGGGGGTTAATTAGTGTTTGAACATTAGTTAGAAACTGTTCTTATGACAGAAGAAGCTCATGCTCATGTGTATTTTGAACATGAAAAAAACAACTGTCTTGAAACTGCTATTTTTTTATTAGAACCTTGTCTGTAACTAATACCTAAACCCAAAGCAGTCACCTAGCAGGTTTTAGTTTTGATAGCCTTCTTTGTAATGTTTTCACAGGCATTTACTTGGAAGACAATAGATCTATACTACCATGGATGTCTGGACTTCAGATGAATGTTGGTCAAAACTGTATGTTCCTAATACTGGCTAAAACAGACAAAAATTAAATTGATTCTCTGATATATGATCAAGCTCCTAATTTTAGTTGTTTTTCAAATTATCTTCAGAAAAACTACATTTCAAGGAGCTAGTATTTCAAAATCAGATTTGCTCCAGTTTTGTGGTAAAGGTTTTTTATTTGTTAGTTTTTAATAATGGGATTATATCCTTATCTATTGATTTAAGAAAGGAGAAATCCTTTTCTAAATGTCCATCATTTCAGTAATCACTCATGACTTTTTGTAATTGTGCATTAACAACAAAAAAAGGAACATACTCTTCAAGTATGGTGTTTTTATTAGAAAAACCATAAAAATGCTACAATCCAGGCCTCTATTTGTAGCAATACTGCTTTTCAGGTTAGATTCCTATTCTTTTGGGGATTTTTTATGTACTGTTTTAAGCTGACAGCATCATAGGGGCATATAAGTGGTCTACGTTTTTCTATGGTTATAAGTTTTCTTTATGTGATGTATTGGAATTCTTCGGAATGCTGTATTTCCAACAACTAGATTAACAAAGATCACACTTATTGTCATGCAGAAGTGATATATCCCAGATCAGTGGATTTGTGAACTTAAGCTATGCCCTCTACTCTGAAAGTTCAGAAAAGAATTGCACCATTTTTTTGCCTTTAGTATTTAAATAGAAATATTAAATTTCAGAGTTGCATTCCTGCTGGCTTGGTAGTGAGTAGGCAAGGGACTCTGGGAAGGCTTAGTGTGCCACAGAGTCTATGAAGAATTTGCAGCTTCTTTTTTCTAGAAACACATCTCTAACCTTTATTTTGACCTTATGCTCCTCACAGTTCTCTTGTATCTGCATGCAAAAATCCTTTTGTTTTAAGACCTTTGCCTCTCTTTGACTTGAAGGGCTCATTATTTCTACCTTTTGAAATTGCTTTCTGTGTTTGAGGCATTGGAAACTACATTTCACTAGACTACTTCATCCAGAAACAGGTAAATATAAATGTTTTTATTATTGTTCTAGGAACCAACATTGTTTATTTAAATTACTTCATTCTTCTCTGAATATAAAACAGCCCTTTAATGTTAGCTCTTTTGCATTTCTCTTGAGCAAATCTGATTTAATTTATGCTAAACATAATGGGACACCTGTGTGTGCTGGATAAAAACTAGAGTACATAATATTAGATGGAGAAATTTCACATCCTAAGCACAGAAAACAAGTAGCAAAGCTCTGGAATGTCTTTTAACCATTTTGTTGTAATTTTGAATGAAGAAATCTCTGAAAACAAAAATCTGTATGACAGCTTTAGCAGGTAATGAGTGACCAGTAAAAAAGTAAGAAGTATAAAGAAAAGAATTTCTATGCTGTTTTGCCAAGGCATGAGATAAATTTTTAACCAGTTTCTCATGTGTTCTGAAGTCTGTCCCATGCAGTGAAACCTAATAGATAGACTGAAATATTAAAAATAAAGTAATTGACTTCTGATTACTTTGTCAATCTCACAAGCAGTAAATTGGAAATGTCATAAAATGTTGCACTGTGTATCAAAGAAAGATTATAATAGAACTATCTGACAGTTTTTGAATTTTTAATAAGAAAGTGATCTGAAGCTTTTTTAAGAGTACAGTATTTTATATTTTAAAAATTCTTAATTTAGATGGAAGAAGAAGGGATCTGCAGGTATGAAACCAGCAACAGGTCATGCTCATGCAGTTTTTTGAAAAAGGCCTCAGTTTTAACTTGCATTTTTTTGATTTTTTTAAGCCTCCTTTTTTTTTGTTTTTCTTTTGGTTTTATTTTTTTACTTTTGGGTCTATTATACTGTTGAAATTATATTCCTATATTATCTATACAGGGGAACCAGAATACACCTTAGAAGAATTATGTGTAAAAGAATGGTGACGGGACAGAATTTCACAGCTTGAATATAAAATAAAGTATGGCAATTTATTTAAGAGGTGATACCTCAACAATAAAGAAAAAAAGCCCGAGTTTCCTAATGTGTCTGTGAGTCAACAATTTGATCTGGGCTGAGAAAAATTAAATATGACCCTAAGACACATCACATGTGAAGTACCTCCACTGAAGATCAGGGACTACATCCACTATTAGTTATAGAACTAACAATTTCCATACACTGTTAATTTCTAAAAAAAAAAAAAAAATCAGCCTGTCTTATAGGGTGAAATTTAAGGCAAAAGAAAACTGAGTTTGCAGAAGTAGAAGGGAGGCATTATTGCTTCTGTAACTACTGCAAATGGATGAGCATTATGGAGGGTAAATACCTATATAAGGTAAGGAACAAAGACTGCATCAAAGCAAATGAGTGTAATTTGTAATTATGTGATGGCTGAAAACTGCAGAAGGTTTTTTTGCATCAGCGAGAGAGGTCACAGCTCCAAATAAGTGAAGTAAAAGCCAAAAAGGTTATTTGTTTTTAAGGGGGAGTTGAACAGATTTACAAAAGACATTATGGGATGTGTTGCCTGTGAAGGAAGTTGCCTGAACTCAGTGTAAGGGAGCTGCCTTCTGATCCTGTAGCAGTGGGTCAATGTAATCCTCTAGGCTGCTGTGTACTTCTCAAACAGAGGGACATCATAGTAACCCTTATGCAGTTATAGAAGAACAAATGTAAGATATTTTAAAGTGAAAACGTTTCTTGCAGATCGTTTTCAGCAGAGGAGAAAGGCACTATGAGGAAAAGATGCAGCTTTTCCATGCTTACAGCATTGTCCCCATATTTTCCTATCATCATGGCTCTTGGAGTCCTGTTGGTGGAGCTGGCTATTGATGCAATTTGTTTCTGTTGTTATGGTGAGTATGCAGAACACTGTATGGGGGAAGCAATTGAATTTCACATAGGAAAAGGCTGTAATTGCATCTTTCCCTAACCTCTCATCCAGAGCAAAGTTTTATTATCAGCTTCAATGAGAAACAGGTGGATACCAAGCTCATTAGAAGTGGGGCTGATTTGGAAAGGAAATAGAGTACGTAAAAAAATATAGTGTTGTGAACAGCAAACTGAAATATTGTTTGAGTGAGATCAATACATGCTGGATCCTGCAGTGCTAAAGAGAAACACAGATTTCATTTTATAAAGTTTGTTAGTTCTTCATTCCTTTTAACTTCCGAGTAGTAGTAACGGATTGATCTGTTACACTTGGAAAGATGGATAGAAATGAGCTGGCTTACCCCACCTACAGCTGTGGGTGGTTGCAGCAATGACTATAACTGGAGAATCTACTCCAGTTACAATCGGGTCTCTCACCATCTGGCCTTTTGGCTCTCTAACGTGCTGACACTGCAGCATCTTTGTGAACCAGCTGGCAAACATTGCTTTGGCTTCCACCTTTCTCCCAGGAACAGAGTCTGTCAGTTTCCAATGGTGACAGGGAAATACAGAGCTATGCTCTAAAGCCATTAATATGTGCTAGGACAGCTCTGTTCCTAACACTTTCCAGAGCTCTTGAGATGGGAGGTTCTAATTCTACAGCTCAGCATGTATTTTCAGTGGCTGTATTAAAAGAATGCTTAAATGAAAAGCCAAAGAACAAAGAAAAGGTAAGTTTTCATGTTAAAAAACAAGGATGAACCTGCATCTGAATTCATGCAGATTTTTGTGGGCGGCTTTTTTCATTTCTGCCAGTAATTCAGTGGATGTCTCAGAGAGACACTAGGGCCAAAATCATCATAGCAACTTCAGGCATCAAAAGACATGATCTCATTTTTAAGGTTCAGAGCATCTACAGTACCAGTTAAAGTGAAGACAAGCAGCACTTTCAACTCCTCATTAATAAATATCTCATGGAAATATTATAAATCTTAATTACTTAAGAGTCAAATATCCTTCTGTGTTTCCCCTTACTTCAAAGCAGTTTTAAAATCTGTCAAGAGATTCCTGGTTGGGAAATATATATTACCAATAAAACTTTACCAACTGAACCAAGAATACAGATGGCCTACCTCAGAGTAAATGCTTGCTCCATCTTTCCCATGAATAGGATCATCAGACAATGCTCACATTGTCTCTCACATGGAACTGGTCTTTGAGATGCAGACAGGCTTGCTTATAACACACACAGCATCATACTCAAGTACTTCAAGCTCAGTGAGGACTCTGTGCAATATTCAAATACTGTTCTCATTTTACAACTGAGAAAAAAAAAACCCCACCATCTGAATTGTCCAACTTAGGCAAGTATTTTTATTTTTGACTAAAAGAAAATTCTTCTCAGCCTCATCTATGGTCTATATACAAATCTTCCTACTCAAGATTAGCTCTGGTTTTAAAGGGTTTTTCAGGCCAAAACCAGTGTTAAAATTTTACAAAGTTTCTTCTTATAGTTCTTCATTGTCAGTTTAGCTAACGTCATTCACTCTATATCCTTGGAATGTATTTTTTATCATTAGAAAAAGTGTTTTCCTACTTCATGTTAGTTGGGTACACAATGTAAATAAAAATATTTAAATCAAATTAATCTGAAATCTCTAAACGTGTTAATCTGGTTGCTCAAAAGCAGTGATCACTTTAAGAGACTGATACCAGCCACTGGAATTTAACTCATTAGCATAAAGAAACTAAAAAATATTAGAACTGATTGAAACTTTATTATATCAAAATCATAAGAATGATCCAAAGGTGGGAGCACCTCTCTTGGAGGCTGAGACTTGGAGTTGTTCATCTTGGAGAAGAGAAGGCTCTAGGGAGACCTTACAGCAGCCTTCTGTGTACCTAAAGGAGGCTGCAAGAGAGCTGAGAGGGGCTTTTCACAAGGGCATGGAGTGATACGACAAGAGAGAGACAGCTTAAAGATGAAGGAGGCTACGTTTAGATTAGATATTAGGAAGAAAACTTTTACTGTGAGGGTGCTTAGACACTGGAATGGGTTTGCCCTGAGAAGTGATAGATGCCCCATCCCTGGAGGTGTTCAAGGCCAGGTTGGATGGGGCTTTGAGCAACCTGGTTTAGTGGAAGCTGTCCCTGCCCATGGCAGGGGAGTTGGTGGGAGTGAGATAATCCTTTTGGTCCCTTCCAACACAAACCATTCTATGATTTTATGAAAATACTGATGGCTGTAATTGCCATATAGTACCAACCCAAGATTTCTGTTGACCTTAGTGAATAAATCCTCTCTCTAGTCTTTGTTGTTTGTGAGAATAAAGAATCTTACAGGCGCCACAACTTACATGCTCTAGTGGCTGATACACAATCAATATTTTGTGCTGTTACATTGCAGAAATACCTTCCTAAATAAAGGTATTTAGGCATTTAATCTGACGTTCTGAAGAATGCCTGAAAGGGCAAATCTGTTATGTTGGCCATAGAAAAAAGTGGTGACTTAATTGATGTGTGTTGTGTGAGGAGGATGTTAAGAAAAGAGTCCAAACTGTAATACTTTTCCATAATTTAGGTAATGTTGTATACATAGTAGGAATACAAGTCCATTTCATGGGGGATGGATGTGACTTTCTGCATAACTGTTTAAACAGGATGTGGCATATTTGTCAGAGGCCAAGTCACACTAGTAAATATGATCACATTAGAACAAATTAAATGTATTTAAAAGAGGAGAAGAGAGCTTTTTCTGTGACTTTTGAAGAGTATCTATTTGTTATGTTGCATTGAATAACTACTATGACATGAAAAGATATGAAATAATTCCAAATTTTATCTGCATCTGGAAATGGATAAGTACAAAACAGATCTCTAGAAGCTCTGGAGAAAGCAATGAAGAAACGTGGAAAAATACTTGTAATTCAAAATGTCTGCTCCCATTAATGACTAAGTAAATATGTTGTTACTGGTTAAAGTATTGAAAAGTAAATAAAATGGCGGTAATAATCCACAACCTCAGCAGTACACATTGAGTCATTTATTATTGATCAAAACTAGCCACAAACAAAGTAATTATTTAATAATTTAATCTTTTAATTGATGAAAGCTGTTCTCTTCAAGTCTACTATACTTTACTGGTTTTTTCCACAGAGCAGCTGCTCTGAATTCTTGTGGAACGTTCTTACCATGAAGTTGAAAAAAAATTAATCAACATTTTGCATAAATCAGTTATTGTAATGTATTCAGTTAACTTTTTCCTTCCAGATTCTTCAGTTATTCAGAGATAAATGTTTCATGACAGCTTCTATTTCTTGAGTTCTACTTTCTGTCTTTATATGGTAATTGAGGCAGTTATGATGCTGTTTCTGTAGAAGAATAATTTGGGGTTCTGTCTCCCTCTCTCTGTATAGTTTATGCATTTATGCCTTTCCTTGTTACCACTGAGTATCCAAAATTAGGCTAATCTATATCTAGTGGAACTGTATGCTTTGTATGAAGAAATTCAGACATTTTCAGATACATATCTACACTTGACACAAGTGCTTTTCTGCAGCTTGTTTTGGCATTGTACTCCCGAAACCCAAGAGATTCTCTAGATTTTCTTGAACATGAAACTCTTTTGAAGTCCTAAAAAACAAGAACATTTTTACAGATCTATACCTATAATTTTGTGCACTATGCCCAGTGAGACCATTACCTAGAGCTCATTCACTTCTGCCAAGATCAAAATAGAAAAACAACAAAAAAAGGAGTAAAGCCCACAGTGCTTTCCCAAAGTATTCATAAAAGGAAAATGAATGGCAAACATCTCACCAGAATCAGAGCTGTATCTCAGATTCTCCTCTTGCCGGAGAATTTATGAGGAATGTACATGACTTGAGGGTCTCGTGCTGCTAAATTATAGATGGACAGAGCACAAAAAAACCATAGCAGATATGTTGAGAAATTGGTTTTGTTCTCAATGTCAAGAGGCAAGGAGTGAGGTGTTGTCTTGTACTTTTGGAGGGGACTATTTTGAATAGTCATGAGCTTTCAACAAATTTCCTGTAATGTGCAACCCTCCTCACCTTTTCATCAGATGCAATTATTAGATAAAGTATGAAAAGGTGTGCAGTGTTGTGTGTTACAGGAAAAGTATACAAAGGGTGTAGCTCCATAGAGAGTGGGGGGGAGTTTGGGGAAAACAGGACAAGTATATGCTGACAAACCACTTGAGAAGTGAGAGGCTAGGAAGGAGATGTAATTGGCCCTCAGTCTCATGCGCTCTGCATCCTGCATGGGACATGCTGAGAAAGGTAACTGAAGGGAGCCAAAAGAGGGATATTTGTGCAGACTAAGTCCTTGCATTAAGATACCAGCCTCTCTAGGGTTCCCACATGGGGAGAGAGAGAGAGGGACAAGAACATCTAGAAAGCAAAAGAAGCAATTCTCCTTCAAAGCACAATTTACAGCAGGGGGATAATATATTCCCTGTTATACTGTAAGTTGGGGCATAAACTAATCACAGTGTGTTTATTTTGATGTGGCATTTTTGAAACTATGAAAAAGTTTTCAAGTGAGTTGAAATTAAAGATTTTTCCTCTCAAAAATGGTTCCTTCCCCTCACCTGTATATTTAATCACATATGTATTTCTCCTGAAATATCCTTTTACACAAGTAAAACTGTGTGTTGGTTCTTCGTGTGGGTATCCTCTGAATGGTAGAAAAATTGATGACAAAACCTTGACAAAGGCGACTGAGAGTGTTTGTTGTCAAGAAAATGCAGACACCCTTCTGATCCTAAATGGGATGCTGCAGTGGTCTTCTGCTTTCTGTTGACCTGTTAGAGAGGTATCCCACTATACTGAGGAAAAGGCTTATGGGAAAAGTGTAACATGATTTAATAACACAAAAAATTCACCTTGAAATAACTGACAGGTTCCTAAGCCCAAGCCATAGGTCTGGCTTTCACCACTGGGGAGCTGCCCAGCAGCGCTGCTCAATGACAGTCCCTAATTTTGACATGGCCAGGGAAAAGGCACTTTGCAGGAAAGAGAAGTTTGGAGTTTGAAGGGAAATTAGAAGCATCTGAAAATGGATTGTCATGGTCTTCCATACACAGTAGGTCACCATTAATGAAGTCTGACAAATCACATATCTTTTATATTATTAGAACAGTGAGTTAAACATGATTTTCAAACTGTTTTTAGTAGTGAGTTAAACATGATTTTCAAACTGTTTTTAGTATGTTCTTACTCTAAACATAAAAGAAAATGGGTGTATATCCTTGTAAGCATCTGAGAGAGAGAAACTCATGTGCTTATGTGTACCTGAAAAAGCCATGCTGTTGCAGCTATTGAAAGAAAGAGGAAGATGTCATGTGCACATTTCACTTGTATAGTTACCATAAAAACTTATTTCTCTGTTTTTATTTAAGAGTCTCATTTAGTTGTGTAGTATACCCTTCTGTTACAAAGCTAACTTTTCTTCCTCTTTATAAGTGGTACTAAGACTGCAATCCTGAGTGTTCATTGGAATACCCAAGAAAAGAAATATTTTGGCAATTACATACCTTATTTTTTTTAATTGCCATTTACTAAGTAACATCATGACAAGCTGTTAATGAAATGAATTTAAAACATATGGTAGCCTTATTGTATTTAACACATTCATCTGTCATCACATACTGCTATCATTTAATCCATTATACATGTTTGTAAAGTCAGCACAAGAGTATACATATGTGTGTGTATATATATACATACACACACAAATTATAATTTTATAATTTGAAGGCTCTTTACCATCCAGAGTACTTTGCTTTATGAATACTTTTTTTGTTTCCTAAGCATTGTATGCTCAGTTACTGATAAAGAAGCCAGCATTTAATTTTGGGAAGTTCATGGTGCACTTAATTTGTTTGACCAGTACTACCAAAGCCTTAGAAGTACAAATATTTGTTGTACTCGTATAATGTGAAAAAACAGTAACACTGAAATTATTAATTTGTAAAATTAGTCATGTTAGCCTCTTAAAATAAACCAGAGGTAGCTGTGTTTCTTAACACACGGTCTTTTTTTTTTCCCTCCGGTGGAAAAGCAAGTCTAAAAACACTATTTACATAAGCAGAAAAGCAAATTTAATTCTTATTTATGGATATATTAACTAAAAAAATAAAACTAAAGCAAATGAAATGATCATGGAACATAAAGTCTGACAGATTTCTTACATTTTCTACTTCTCACTCCTTTTCAGTCTGGACTCAGTCATATAGATGGTATTATCTACAAGAAAGCAAAACAGATATGCTGTAACTCTGCCACTTTTCTTTGACTTTTGCCTTTGAATTGCACCGATAATTTTGGGCTTCTCATTGCAAGAAGGACATTAGGATGCTGGAGCCTGTCCAGAGAAGAGCAACAGAGCTGGTGAAGGCTCTGGAGGACAGGTCTCATAAGGAGCAGCTGAGGGAGCTGGGGTTGTTCGGTCTGGAGGAAAGGAGTCTCAGAGAAGAGCTCATTGCTCTCTACAACTGCCTGAAAGGAGGCTGTAGCCAGGTAAGGTCAGTTTCTTCACCCAGGTAGTGAATGATAGGATAAGGGGAAATTGCCTCAAATTGGGCCAGGGAAGATTTAGATTGGATATTAGGAAAACCTTTTTCACAAAAAGAAGCTCAGAAAGAGGCTTCCAAGGGAAGCTGTTGAGTCACTATCCCTGGAGGTTTTTAGAAGATGTGTAAATATGTCATTTAGAGCCATGGTTTTGGCTGTGGCTTTTAACAGCTGACTTGATGATTTTAGAGGTCTTTTCCAACATAAATGACTATGATTCTGTGGAGTTTAATTGATTCAGCACCGAAGTCAGGAATGGCAATAAAATTACTTTTGTTTTTCTCAATATAAAGGAGGTGGAAGTAATTGCAGTCTTATCATGGTACATATTCATCGTAAAAAAACCCTGTTAAGTCTTCAGATATAAAAGATCTTGAACTTTAGAGTAAAAACAGTTTATGTCTCTTGCTCTACAATTTTGATTATTGGGTGGTACGACTTACATATGAATGCATGCCAACTTGTACATTTCTGCCAACAGAGCAAAGACAAGAATTAGAGCACTCCGTATCTCAAATCAAATCAAATGAGTGAGCATGCTCTCCTATTGCTTAGGACTCAGGCTGTTAGTGTCAGGCTGAGTCAAATGTTTACCCACTGCCAAACTCAGCTTGAAGCACTGCTGACACTACAAAATTTGCCACCGTGTGTAAGTAAACCAAATATGGAGAACTATATTTAATTTCTTATTCTGTACTCACTGCCCAAGATGTTTTAATGATGAATGTTCATGTATTTTTCTTGTGCATAGTTTAAGAAATATAAGAGTAATACAGCCTATTCCACTAGGTTTATCACTGTTTTTAGATTTCCTCTGGGAATTTTATACTGGAAATCCTCCCCTAAAATCCTACCATTCATTGTGTCTTATTCTAAGAAGCTGCCCAGAGGATTGTACATGCTTAATATAAACACACCTATATATATCTATACACTCTATATAGTTGTATCTATAACTAATTTTGGAAACAAATGCATGACTCATTTCTGTTTTTCTCCCATTAATTCCTTTTTGTCTGTTTTGCCATCAGGAAGATGTTCTGTTTCATTACTACACTTAGAGACAAATCTACAGCCACTTGACATGAAAAAGCAGAGTTACAGATCTCTTCTCTCAGTTCTGACTCCAGTTTCTGCCAGAAAACTGGACAGCAGCACAGACGCATCTGCTACGTCGGGGAAGAAAGAGTTTCCGAACAGTCATGGACAGCCACATGAGGAAATCTGACCTGTATCATTATATCTACTTCAGCATAAATCATGTGTTTTAAATTATTTAATTAATGTAGAATACACCTCTCTTCTTGTATTTGTTGGGAAAATCTCCATTTAGCATCTCTTTTTTAAAATGTGAGTAATAATCTGAACAGAAGCTGGAAAACAAGGCAGGGAATGGAAATATGGTCATTATCTTTCCCAAACTCTCCTTCCTCCTCCAAGAGAGTGAAGAAAAAGCACCTACCATCTCTTTTGCTGAATGACCTCATATCTCGAATATCACATCTCATATATTTTTCTTTCTCCAATATAGGAAAGTGATGTTCATTATAAACACGATAATGGATGTGCATGTAAATGGTCTGAGTCCTGCAAGTACTGTGATCTGCACTATTTCCAACCTCAGGCTTTTACTCTGCCTAGGGACTAAAGGGTCTTGGTATCATAGATATGTGTGTAGAAAAGTAATTTTAACAAGTTTCTGTGTAATCGAGGTCTCTGCAATTCCCACAGTAACTGGGATCTTCAGGCTGGTGTTGCATTTACAGCTAGAAAATAAGTAGGGCATAACTGGAAGAGGCTGTGAAAATTAATGCAGTGCAGTAAAATGAAAACTTGTGCATACATCTCCTCCTCTCAGCTCTGCTTGCTTTGAAGATGTCAAAAGAATTTATGACTTCTTCCTCTGATCTTGTCATTTCTTCCCTTTGAATTCCCTTTACAGTACCATGTACCATCTTTTCTCCTTGCTGTTTAATCTCAGTCCTCCTGATATTCAGTAAGTTGCTGGCTAACACCATGGTTCTTACATGCTTGATAGATATTTTTATTCTTTCTCCCATGCTGTCATTTTGGAGCTGGGGGACCACCATCATGATTATAAAATATAAAGCCACTTGCTTTGTTCATGCAAAACTGTTTCAAAATTCCTCTTATTTGCATTGTATCCAAAAGGCAAATTATAAGTAGACAGGTGGTGAAGAGAAGTATTTAATTTTATGTATTTAATAAAACAATAAGGAAATATATCTAAAGCAAAATATAAATGACCTATCTAAAAAACTCGATGCACTTCCTTGTGAAAACCTTCTTATATTTTGTTACTTCACTTCCTTCATGTTGATAGAATGTAATCAAGATTCATTTTTTAATTGATCCTTTCAAAGAGAAGAAGCCAAGCAGAAAATCCTCAGCTTTAATTTCTCATGTGTGCTTTTGCAGAAAGTACCATTTGCTTACACACCTTGTGCACCCCTGCCTGACCCTGACCACCACTGACTGTGATGACACATCTTCCTTCAGCCTCTGATAATGCAAAAGCAGTCAGTGGAGTCACTGCTGGGAACCACTGGCTGTTTGATGACTACCTATGTTATACAACAGTCCTTCTCCTGACCTGCTGGTGAAATCAAACAGGCTGCTTTCTGGCCAAGGAAGAAGAAAGGGCATCCTTCTTTTCCTGATTTGTCCATTTGCTTTTACCTGCCTACCTCCAGGCAGACCACTTTTTTTTTTTTTCTTTTTTTTTTTTTTTAAGCTCACTAGTGAAACACAGAAAAAATATGCAAAGTGAATATCAATGGGAAAACATCAGTTCCTATATTTTTAACCAGACAAGTTTAATGTTTGATCCACTGTGGTGGTGAGGTCTGTCTTGTTCTCTGGAAGGTCATTATCTTCTACTGTTAAAATTTAAAGCACAAAAAACCCAAACACTTCAGGAAAAGTCATATGTAAATCCTACTATTTCCAAGTCTTTATTTTAATATTTCTAAGTTTTCACTTGTAACCACAGATTTTTAAAAAGAAAATAAATATTTAAGAAGAATGCTTAATATTAATTGAATTATTTATTCTTAATAAGAGTAGATGAATGATGACTTATTGATATTTAAGAAGACAAAGAAAGCAAAAAACCCCAAAATCTAGAAATTAATCCAATCTTCCCAAGAAATTTTTGTTAATGATAAATACAATCTGCAGCTCATAAGTGGAACAGCAAGCAATTTTGATGTTACTGCTAAAAAATATTTTTCACTGTAAAATTCTAACGTTTTCATTTAAAATTGTGGATCTGTCTTGCAAAGGGAAGACTGAAAAGTACATCTAGAAAAGATAATGAAGAATTACAAAAAAAAGAGTTGGAATTGTATGTTAACAGACTGGAAAAATACTGTTATGGTGGCTCTTATTTTTATTTCGTTGCTCATTAATCCTAGGGTAATATTTTAAGATATAATTATTTTTCCACAAATATCAATATATATTTTGTCACTGATTTTAAACAGAAGCAAACCAAGTTGTAAAATTAGTGATTCAATGGCATTTTTTCTGCTTCTCTGTTAGATCAGGCACACAATGGGTTTAATGAAGACACCTGAAGGAGGAGGAGGCTGGTAAGTACCACATAGAGGGCTGTTAGTAATGAAGATCTGCATTGGAAGAGGACATAGGGTCTTAGTTATTGCTGAGTGTCATCCTGATGGGTTCTTGGGTAGATCAGGATATTTGGTAACTATTCCTCATTAACAATGTCAGGCCAGCATCTTACTGGGAACTGATATGCTGCATCTTCTCTTCTCATGGCTCCCTGCTAGGAATCCTAAAGAGCATCTACCTGTTCTACACAGCCTCCTTGAAGGCAGAAGCTATTTCTGTGTTAAGAGTGGACATCTGAGTGATAAGAAGGGTTTCCTGAAATTTATACAGTCACCTTCTACATGCAGACAATGAATTGCATTTCGTGTTAGTTACCTAGGGAAACTGGTGGGAAGGCAGCAGGAATGAGATGTAGGCTGCAGCCCATGGGTGCAGCAGTCTATTCCCAAGGACTTTTTCCCTTGCCATTCCACATTATCTTTTGTGATGCCACAGGATGCATTCAAATATGGCCAGGGAATTTGGGCCCAGTCGTGGTGAAGAAAGTGGACTCTGGTGCTGTGTACTGGGCCCTGGATAGGAGGCATCTGTGTCCTGGCCCCTTTGTGGTTGAGGTGGCTTTCACAGGGCCTCCAGGCAAGTTCTACATGGGGTTATTGGCACTTGGATAAGGATTGCAGAATTTTCTGTGAAAGAATAAGTGTGAGCAAACAGTTTGTATTTCTTTCAGGCAAAAGGGCTGCTTATTTCTATAGGCCACGGCAAAATATATTAGGGTTTTTTTTCTGTTTACACAGTATTTTCACGCATATGTTAATCACAGCCATTATACAGCATCCATGAAGTTTATCCTAGAAAGTGAGAGCAAGCTTTTATAATATTCCTCACTTATATACAAGAAATACAAAACGATCTTTTTACTGAATCTTTTTAATATGCCCAATAGGATAATTTCAGTCTAAAAAAAGCCTCATTTTCTGCCTCAGTAGTCAAATTGCAGTCATATTCTGGACTTCCCCATGGGAGAATATTTTCTCATGTAGGAACAGAAGTAAACTGATCAATGCTTTCTAAAATAGTGAGAACCTGACCCGAGCTTACAGGTGAAGGACCATTCCCACAGGCTGCATGAACAGACTTTGCTGGTCAGTCAGCACTAGGATTGCTGAAGAATCCCTCGGACCTGCTGAAGAACACAAGTGGAGTGAAGTAATTTGATTTTGGGGTTGCTGATGACAAATGAGTATCTTCATCTCTGCAGACATTTTCAAGCCTGGCTGTGGGGCTAGCAGGGAAGCAAGGAACCTGAACAACCAGCTCACCAGAATGATGTTAGTCATTCTTTTGGCCAAAAAGAAAAGAATAACATATTTATCTCAGAAATAGTCTGAGTCAATATGCTTCAGCTCAGTGTCCCTGAGACAAAATTTTCTGAAGTTATGTGTTTCTTTTGCTATTGTGCGTTACTCTGGCAGAGAAAAAAGTATTTTAGGAAAGAACAGTTATTTTCTGTCTATCCCTCCCTACACAAAACTGTTATTTTACTTTGTTCTCTACTTTTAAAGAGCTCTACAAGAGTTAATTACAAGTATCTTGAAGTACATATATTGTCATTTGAAAATGCAATCTTTTTTTGGCACTCATTCTACTATCAAGGTATAAAATATTAACAGTATGAGCTGTTTCCAACAGCTTTCTTGGCTTTATGAACATGGTTTTAATTTCTGAGTAAGGGGAAGAAAACAAGTGCAAGGCAAGTTGAAAGTTTTTTCTTAAAAAAAAAGAAAAAAAAGGTCAAGTAAGCCATAGGAGTATCCTCATATGATTATTCTGACATTTTGTGACTCATAATCTACTGGGTGTTCACTCACCTCTTGCAACTTGAAAGTGTCCTTGAGATCTGTAACTTCATCTACATGCCAGTCTGCCAAAATTCTATGCTCTTTAAAGGGAAATTTTCATTTATGCCAAGAGCTGAGCTGCATGGGGAGTAAAAGTCAGGAAATATCAGAACTTTAAAGGATATAAAAGAATAGAATTTCCTTTGATTTGTCACTAAAAATTAGGACTTGAGCTCTACATGATCTGGGATCCATGGTGAGAGTTTGGGGCATGGGGTTCAGGGCAGAAAAACAGACATAAATTTTTATTCCCGAGAAAATTGTGTAATAGAAAAGGAAAGTACTTGTGATTGCTTTCAGCTTTCTAAGGAGTTCCAATCTGATTGAGCAGCAGCGGGAATTAAAGGGTTTGGAGCAGAGAGAGTCACAAACCAACAAGATGTGTGGCTGTGGGTTCCTGCTGACCTGCTGTAGCCTGAGGTGGGGGCGGGGTGGGGGTGTCTACAAAACCAGAAAACGATGATGATCTTATATGTTCTCATCCCCTCCCTGTCAGTTTGCCTTTTGAATCAACTGCTTTCCTCAGGTAGCCTGACTTAGTTGAAAAATTGAATGGCCCTACATGTAGCTCTGATTGCTCACAGGCAAATTATAAACTTATCAACCCAAACAGAGCCTGATTAATAAAATTATATTACTGCTACAGATCCTGTTTCCAGAACCTGAGCTGCATTATAATTCAGAGGACATGACTTGGGATTGCTATCAATGGAATAAACTGCAATACTTCTGTGGAGGCTGTTTGCAGGCTTAAATTCGCAGTATTGTTCCATTTTTGTAATCTTCAGAAAGATCAGTAATGAATTTGAAGTTATTGATTACACACAGAAATTCAACTCTTATGACTGTTCCCCATTAAAAGCTTGTCTTACTCTTCACAAGGGTGTCTTCAAGTTGCTTTAATTCTCACAGGCTTCTTGCAAAAGCCTGCTTATTGTCACTGGCACATACAGAAAGCTCAGTCGATGTTTGTCATTAAGATATGTATTTATCAAAGTAGGTTACTTGCACCTCATTTACAATAGCAAGGTATTTACAGGTCCCAGAAGTACAAGCATCACCACCCCCAGCCCCCCATTACCAAACAATCAAAATTCTAGATTGTAAAATATTTCTCTCTTCTAGAGTTGTCATCTACGGGTTATGAAGAAAATTGATGGAGGCATCCACATATTTTCAAGCAGCATCTGGAACAGGAGGCAACTTTCTCAAACACTGTTGATCTTAGAGGAGCCTTGCATACAGGTAAATAAATGAAAGGGTTCAAATATTTTAGCATGCTATATTTCATTTCAATAACTTTCTAAAACTGCTGTCCTTACCATATCTAAACTGCTAACTACTTTTCTTATTCAGCAGTGATAAATGAAGTTTAATGTAAATTTTAACACTTTCAAGGACCTGCATGCACACAGTGATCAAGTGTCTGAGAAGTCATTTGTTCCTACCACTTAGTACAAAGGAGTATTTAGTTGAAACACAGTGTTACTTTGCACAAATAAGTGGACGAATCAATTATAAATATCAGTAAGAACAGTTTTAAAATAGCCTGTATTGAGGAGTGGGTTATGTACACATCCATAGTGGTACTTAAAAGATAAGTGGACGTGGTACTCAGGGCCATAGTTTAGTGGTGGATTTGGCAGTGTTAAGTTAATGATTGGACTTGATCATCTTAGAGTACTTTTCCAGCTTGAACATTTTAAAATATTCTATATACATTATCATATGAAAATATATGTACAATTCACAGTCTTGCATATGATATGCAACATGAACATTTTGTAAAGTCTGAACATGTGACTGCCTGCTCTTGCCCAGGTTTGGCCTCCTTCCTTTTGCTGTACCCTCTGATTTGTCACTGCTTTACTTCTAACATTGCACTGCTCAAATGAGCCTCACAAAAGCATGCCTGAAGAGTGATATTACACAAGTACATAGAAAACCTGAGAAGTTTTGTTTGGTTCATTTTCCACATGTAGTTTTGTCACATCTGGTGTATGTGGAAAGAAATATGTGGTCTGTAACTTCAGTGACAAGAAAGCTAAGTATAAATAGAATTTGATTTTAGACCAGGGCATAAACTTTTTCTTGCCTTCTGTTGGAAAAAAATGCCATGAAATCATTTAGAAGATTCAGGTTCACTGGTACATTTTACCATTTATAATATATAGCTGAACAACTGTGATGAAGCCAAAAAACATCTAGCAGACTCAAAATGTATGGTTCATTTCCTTAATTTGAGAATTTTCTTCATTGAAATTTTGCTTCAGTTCTAAATATTTAACAGATGAAAACAAACCTCATAACTGATACGAAGCATTTTATTTCAGTTTGCCTGAACCTGCATAGACTTGTTTCTATTTTTCTCCCTGTGGTGTTTGTCAGATTTTTTGACCTTAGTTTGTTTAACTTCTAATTACACAGATGATAAAAAACATTCCCTTGAGAAAAATTCCTGAGTTGAATGAGCATGATATTATCTATGAAAATCTGCAGACTGTAAATGATGGAAGACAAAAGAGACAGTATTAGAATAAATGTAACTTTTTGTTGTGCTGTGTCACATGAACTCTACCAAACCATCATTATAGAGAAGAAAAGCAGAGGAGACAGCAGTACTATACTGCCCATTGACTGAAAGAAGAGACTAAAGTGAATTCTTTTGTCACGTTCACAGGGAAATGTTGAAAGAGAGAGCTGACTTGTACACCTGGGCCATCATACTGCACATACACAAATTACAAGGTGTGAGGGTAGCCAGGCTCCTTATTCCTGTTTTTCTGCACACCACAAAATTTTGAAATCAGGGAACATGATTCTCAGCACTTTGTCTGGTGCTGTCACACCCCAGTGACCTAGATCCTTTCTGTTGTCTTTGCTACTTGTATCCTGCTGCGTTGTTTTGTCCTTCCAGATCTTTACTAGCTGCAAACGTATATGACAGCCCTGTCTTGATCTGGGTGGAGCTTCATCAGTTACATTAACTGAGGATCTGATAGGTTCAAGTTGGACACTGCCATACTTCTCCTGTAAGTGCTGTTAAGACCAAGAGGACTATTTATGTATGTAGAAGATGCAGGATATGCATCTCCTATTACAAATTCCAGGGTAGGTGTAACCTCTACAGTTCTGTTGAAATTATTTTGTCTTGTAGGTATTATATATCTGTTGCTGAGAAGGTTTTTTTAAGGCTATAGTATGAATATTTAAATGTTTATACAACCTCAGTCTTTTATCTCCTTCCTATAGGAGTTTTCAAGGGCCACTATTAAAACTTAATGAAGAGGAGACTTTGCCACTCACTGCAGAGAGGTTGGTCTCTACTCTTTGAGGTCTGACTGCTGAAGAAGCGCAGTCAGCATTGTGGCTCCATCACCAAAGCAGGCATGGTGGGAAGAAGGTCCATACTGGTCCATCTTGGCCACGGCCATCTGATATTCCAAGGCTGTTTTAAGGCTAGAGAAATAGAAGATAACGGCCAGAGAGGATGTTGGTTTGAGGAGGCAAACAGAGATGAGCACCTCTTTGTACCCTCAATCTTGTCCTTGCTCACATACTATTCCTTTGATCTTTATATCAGTGATATGCCAAAGGCTGACTTCAGTGCAAGAAACCAGTGAGTATTCACAGAACAGTTCACTAGACATGTCAAGAGCTATAATGAGCAACAGCATAAGATGATGCCTTAAAAAGAATATCCATGCTTGAAAGGATAGGCTGGAAACACCACTGATATTTGGTGACACTAAAAGCAGGAGGCAGAGGCATAAGAACTTTCTCTGTGGGAATGACAAAATGCTTCAAATTTGTATTACTTGTCTAGATGATTGTCCATTGACACAGCCTTACTTCTATTTCTTAGACAATCTCTAAAATCAAGCTTCTCAGAAACATAACTGTTGTATGGCAATGTAACATTGTTAATAATGAATGCCAATTATTGGGGATATTTTGTTATTTAGTTTGAAAGAGAAAAAATGATCATTCATTCAATCTGAATGACAATTAGAGATGGGCTGAAAAATCACATCTATTAACAGCAGCTGACCTATGGTTGTCAGGAGCAATTATTTGGCTTGTTTTCTCTCTTTTCTTTTGTCTTTGACTTTCTTACTGGTTCTGTCCTCTAAATGCTATGAAACAAAAGGTATAATTTTCTTATAACTCCACGTTGCCCTTCAGTTCAAAATCTAATATAAAATCACAACTTTCCATGCCCAATTTCAAACAATTCTACTACCATATTTAGTGTACTTGTGAAGAAGTTCAGAAAAGCTGATGAAAACGGAAACAAAAAAGTAGTATTTCCAAGACAGTGGGCTGGTATTGATTTATTTGTGCTATGTATTCATGTTCAGTGTGGTGTTGTTTCTCTGTTCATTTTTCTTCCCTGTTGAAAAGTTTTGCCTCTATGGTAAAACTAGTACATTTGGAGCATAATGAGAGACAAAGTGAGAACTGACAGAGTAAGAAGGAAGAGGCCTGAAAAAGGCTCCAATTTACCACATTCACATCCTAAGTAAAGGTTTGAAAATTCACAGGAAAATTATTTAGTCTTCTTCCACAAATCTTTAAGAGAACTTGAAAATTTTAAATGCATATATAGTACTTAAACTATTTTTATCCATCAAAAACTTTTTGCAGGTCAACACTTGGGAAAGTAAACATTATCTTTTACGCTTCTTCATATTCATGCTATAATTTTATCGGGGTTTTTTTATGATGCTAATAACTAATCATCTGTATTCAATATATGGGTTCAATGGACAGAATAACCATATTAGCATAACTAAAGTATGTGCATCATGTAAGAGCTATAACGATTGTGCACTACCAGCCTGAGGCTGAATGCTTTTTTATTATACATGATGCTCAAAAAACACCGCTACTTACTTCACAGTAAGCAATCCTCTGCAGCTATTACGGCATTTCATGGACAAACTCATTGACTGTTCACAAGTCCAATTATTTTGAAAATTATTTATATGGCAGATCGTAATGTTTCTACATTATTTAAATAGCTAAATTTATCCAAATGTTTCTGGAATTATAAGCTGGGTATTTTTCCTTCTTTTCTAAGGTGGAAATAGCTATATAACATAGTTCCCATTCCAATGGGATACTTATTGTTACTAGTGAAATCACCATAGTGTCTTGCTTAAAGTACAGAGAATATACAATAAAACACATGAAGCAGGAAACAATAGCTGTCAAAATGTTAACAGCAAAAAAAATTGCATTCCCTCAGATACTTCTAGAATCTTGTCATTTGGCCTTACAGCTTCATGTTCAATATTTTCTGTCCACCACTGCTTAAAACAGAAAAGGGATGTAATGAGAACAGTGAAAAACAAATTATAAAAATTTATGTACTGATTAATATTAATATAGTGCAAGCAATCACCTAGAATTAAACAGTTTCTTATGGCCAAGCTGTTTTGCAGTGCATGAAAAAGGCCAAGAAGGCAATGACTCCTTGGGAAAGAGACCTGTTCTGTAACACAAGAAGTAGTTTCACCAACAAATGTTAAATAGTCTTTAGTCAAGTGCATAACACTCTGGTCCTATGTAATCCAACCTGTAAGACTTTCCATTTTATCTACAAAACATTTAGCTACACATTGGTTGTGTAGTTTCAAACAGGGCAAGAGAATTGGTCTTCAAGCCAAAGGGCTAACTCAAAGAAACTTCACAAAAGCCTGTCTCACAAAGTTAGAGAGAATGAAGCTCACAGTGTCACAAACATCTGGATCTCTCTGGCACAAAAGACAGAGAAAATAAATCTCGAATTTAATTTTCAAAAACTGCATTCTGAGAAGCAAGAATGCTGGCAAAAATCTGGAAGGACACGAGGACTGGAAGAAGGCAGTGAAGATAAAATCCACATGCCATGGTAAGGGCAAGGAATGGGAACTCAGGGGGCTGGTGTCCAACCAGCTGGATAAGAGCCAGCAGTGTGCTCAGGTGACCAAGTAGGCCAGTGGCTCCTTGGCCTATATGAAGAATAATGTGGCCAGCAGGACCAGACTGTCCCCCTGTACTCAGCACCGGTGAGGCCATGCCTTGAATCCTGTGTTCGGCTCTGGTCCCTCAAATACAGGAATGTCATTGAGGTGCTGGAGGGTGTCCAGAGGAGGACAACAGTGGTAGTGAAGGGTCTAGAAAACGTCCTGTGAGGCGTGACTGAGGGAACTGGGGTTGCTTAATCTGGAGAAAAGGAGGCTCAGGGCAAACCTCATTGCTCTCTGCAATTGCTACTTCTCTACAATCTCTGTGTTGCTTCCTACCTGAAAGGAGGCTGTATTGAGCTCTTCTGCCAAGTCTCATGTGAAAGGATGAGAGGAAATGGCCTGAAGTTGCACCAGGGGAGGTTCGAATTAGATATTAGGAGAGCTTTTTTCACTGAAAGAGTGGTTAGGCACTGGAATAAGTTGCCCAGGGAGGTAGAAGGAGTCACTGTCTCTGGAAGTGTTCAAGAGGCATCTGGATGTGGTACTTGGGGATATGGTTTAGGGTTGATTACAGTGGTGCTAGGCTGAAGGCTGACTTTGGTGGTCTTGAATGTCTGTTTGAACCCTTATGATTCTGTGATCTAGGGTATTTTACATCTTTGTAACCTCCCTATCTCAGTGTCTCTATTTCCCTTTTGAGAGAAGTGGGTGTTTCAGTGATGTGTAGTATCTCTCTGCCTGGACATAGTTTCTAGTCCACTAAGCACATTTGGAATGAAAAACAAACATTTGGTAATAAAAAGAGAAATCATAGGGGAAAAGAAGTGCTTCTCTAAGATCTAGTAATGGATTAAAAAATCACTTTGCCATATCTCAAGCATAATAGTCTACAGTGCTTATATGTTGATAGAGAATTAGGTGTCAATTTCTCTGTAGATTTTTCTTATCCTATACTTTGTTTAACAGTGGATTTCCATCTTGTATTATCTTTAATATGACAGCAAAATACTTAATCTGATAAACTTCCCTAGAAAACTGAGTGTTAATATCCAATACTATTCAATTAAACCCTACAGAAAAAGGCTCCCTTTTAGAGAGAAGATTTTATTTTTATGATAGAAGATTTTTTTATTACAGAAACACTGAGATGTCTTTTGGAAATCCCCCCTTTTCTAAAGAAAAGCAAATAAGCTACAGACACTCTCTATGGGCAGAAGTATCTTCGAAACATCCAATAAAGTCAAGTCAAATTGGATTTGTCTGAAATGCCTATGGTAATTGTAATTAAACAGCATACTTAAAAATAGAAAGGAAGTTTGATTTTTGGTAGAAAAACATTAAAAATGCTGCACCAGCACTCTTATGAATGTCTTAATCTCTAGTCATGGTTTTTTTTAACTTAGCTTCATTTTAATGCTTTTTTTCTGGCCATGACTTAGCTGCTGGAGATACTAATGGGGTAAGAAAGACTTTAGCTGGCTTTGAAAGGCACATTTGGGCAAATCAAATCCTCTCCAAAATCAATTACTACATTCTCTATTGTCTACTGAATAGTACATAAGTACCCCAAATGTAATTCCATTGATGTCTGGTGATTTCTTCATTCCTGAAAAGGAGATTTTATTTTTCACTTTAACAGCTCATGATTTATATTAGTGAATAGATTGTTTCTTAGTCTCCAAAGAGTCTCTATAAACAACTCTGGCCTCTCTGACCATACACTTCTATCCTTATCTGTTGCTACAGCAGCGCATTAACATGCTTAAACAATGGTTCATAGACACCAGTGTTGCAGCAGAAGTGCTTTTATGTGGTTTGGTTGAAAGCTTTTCTCTGAAGAATAATTATATTTCTAGACATTAAGAAGAAAGAAAACGAAATTAAGTTCATTGCAGCTCCATTGAGATACAAATGAAAAAAATGGAAAGAGGGACTGCTCAGTAGCAGTTTGCCTCCAATAAAATGTAAATTCCGCTTCAGTAAACCCCACATTTTCCATAAATTGCTGACCTATCCTATGTCCGAAGTAGATTCTTCAGATTTTTTGGTTTCAGGTTAACTCATTTGGTGTCATGGGAATTTCCAAGGATATTGAGTCTCTTTTTTAGGAAGAGGTGCTCTGAATAATCACATCCTACATACCCAACACTGAACAAAAGATTAATGCTTAGTCAGCTTTCAGACTAATCAGTAAACTGGAACTAGGTGTCACAATGGTGGTGACACTGTGCTTGAACCACATTCCAGAAGATTTAACAATACAACTCACTAACTGTGCAATAACACCAAAGGACATAAAAATAATGCTGAAAACAACATACCAATTAAAGGGGTAAGCTAGTTGAAGAAATTCAGTGAAGATGTGGAAGTAGGCCTTAAATCCCATTTTGCCCCAGAATTTCAGCTTCTGCCTCTGGTTTGTGGGAGAGCTGTAGTCACTTTCCTGCTGTGATGATTTCACAAAATAATTATTACCTGTCATACAGGCAGTACTTGCTTAAACAGCTGGAAGAGCGGGAAGACATTCTCTGTTTTTGTATATATTACCGACATAATCATGGCTGCAGCAAGACCCATGGGGCTTTTCTCGCCGCATAATTTTTCCGTATTAAGACTTATGATACTTATCGGATGTATTGAAATAATAACCATTAAGAGCTTGCTAATAGCTCACTAGAGTGATGTTCTGTAAGAATTTGGTAGAATTATTATTTATTAAAGTGATGCAAAATCCTTGATAATGCAATTTATAAAGTAGTCGAATTATTGTCTTTGAGTAGTGGGTGAAAAACAGTGCCAATAATTAAATTCGAAAGATGGCTATCGGAAAATTTAACAAGTTGGATAATTTGCAGCTCCTTGTTAAGTGAAACCCTTGATTAACATTTCCCAGTTAGCTGCCAAGAACATTTATAAGGTTCATTAGAAGTTGCCATTCAGCGTAAGAATACACTGATGAGCAAACTGGAGAGAGTAGCATAGAATTCCTTTTTATATATATTTATTTGCATAAAAAAACAGGTGCTAGCAACAATGCAGTACATTTCTGAAAAATTACTGCAGGTATGGAATAGTTCCTCCCATCAATACATATGTGTGAACATGCAGAGAGGAGATAATCTAGCTGTCTTTGTAGCTATAGAATATGCAAGCTTCAATAATGGTTCACTGGAAAAAGATTATACCAGTGCTGTTGTGCCCCCAGCAACCAAAGAAAATAAGTAGTCTAACTTCTTGTAATTAGGTTTAGGAAGCTGATGTCCAAACTGATCATGCAATTTATATGTTATGTCCAGAATTTTTCTGTCAGTGATACATGTGTCAATGAAGCTGGTCTGGTTTTAAAATAAACAGTCATAAAAAGCTAAGGGGAAATGTCCATTACTTCACCTCTCCCATTACTGCTTAATATTCTTAATTTTCCTTCTAACCAGATTCTCATTGATTTCATGATGAAAACCAATATCATATCCTTCCTCTACATTTAGTTAAGAGAAAAGGATACAACTTTTCTTTTCTTGTGTTCAGATTGCAGAAACTTTGATTTGCTTGCTAAAGCAAAACTAAAAAAAAACTAAAGCACATTTCTGAATGTCCTCTGACAACTATATTTTGCCTCATTTACCTGTGCCAAAGATTTAATTTTAATGAAACTGACTTCATTCATTATAACAAAAATGTTGTTTTAGTCATTTTCTTTGAACTAAAAGTCATAACCTTTTTGCACTGTAGATAAATGTACAGCCACAGAGTGAATTGCTTATATGATAAGGAAATATTTTTAGTCCAGAGCCTGTCCAAAATGAGACATCAGAAAACAGGTTTTTATTCCAAAGCAAACCTAATGAAAAGAAACAGTTATAGTTATAGTTTTCTTTTAATGCACAAAAATAATTACTATAAAAATATTAATAGCATAAAATATGCTTTTGAGAGCTGCTTTATCATTCATTACTCTGCCTGTTGAAGGAGTTGAACCCAAACACAAATTTTTTCACAAATCCAAGTGCTTTATCTATGGATTTTCTGAATTACTGAAGGGGTTTGGTCCCATGAGGCTGAGCCTAACTGATCAGAATGGCACTGTTGCTGTCATGTGATAAATTTTATTTAACTGGCCCAAGTGAGAGAGCAAAATAGGAAGCCCACACATTTTTTGTAATCTTTTCTAGTTAAATGACAGGAATCAAAGACAAACCTTTACTTGAATTAAAAGGTTAAGCAAAAAAATAAGGAAGTTAGTGATTGCATAAGAGTAATAGAAAATTATGTTTTGTCTGAAAGCATGTAACTGTTTATAGCCTACAACATCGTTTTGACACACCACATAGGGAAGGAAAATGAGGCAGATTTATGTTGAATATAAGCCTCACAAAATAGCACATGGCTGATGGGGATCAGAAATTTGTATTGTGATCAGACATGTGCTTCCTGCGCTCCACTAAAATTTGTATCTGACCATGCAAAGTTTTTTGGTATATTGCAGAGCCAATGTAAAAGTGAACAGCTGAGCTGGCTGCTGAAGACTGGCTTCAAAGGGTCTGCCAGTCAGAGGTGGTTCAAGAAGCTGGTGGTCTCTCAATTGCTTGTTACAAACTCTCAACTGGGTAACCAGAGTAGCTGGGATTAGCAGGTGCTGAGAGTCCAGCGTGGATTCATGTTATGGAAAAAGCTGTGAGCTACCAAAAACTCTCCCAGCACCCTAGAAAAGCTTTCAGGTTCTGCTAAGAAAGCCAATGCAAGACAAACACTCTCTTCCCTAGTAACAAGTGCTGCAAAGAGGCACTGTTTTCACAACAGCTGCACAAAAAAAGTCAGATGAGAAAATGGGAAAAATTTTCTAAGTTATAAAATCTAGATATAAAAAAATCAGTATTTGAGGGCACAGGAGTGACACATCATATGAAAAATTTGCGTTTGGTAAGGACAGGAGAACTGAAGACAATATCTCCAAGGGCATTAATTAAGACATTGTGAACACCACTGAAATTCTTGTAAAACACAAGATCCAATTTGTGAATAATTGTCATCTCTGTGGAGAACATATGAGGTAGCCTGATTTGCTTCATAACAGAGCTTTTGCAATGGTTGTTTGGAGCAGAAACTTCTCCCAACTCTATTGGAACAAAGTTAAAACACACCTTTCTGTACACAAAGCCATAAAGTACTGATAGAAGATCTGCAATTATTTAGACAAGAGTTGAATCTTGACTGGAGACCCTGCACACCTTGGGGTAGAGGAAGAAAATATTCGCAGGTATGGACCTTTAATCTTTCACATGTCTAAAGCTGATGGTTTGTGAGAAAGACTGAAAGAGGCACTGTCTTGAAGCTGATAAAATGCAGTGATAAAGGATTCACTTCCTAGGTATCTAGGAGCTAAACCTGAAAAATAATTATTTCACAGTCTTGAAAGTATCTGGTGTAGTGTCCAATAAAATGTGATGAAATTCAAAGAGTGAAAAAATTCTTTTTTCATTTCACTGTAAGGGAGAAATCACTGGCATATCAAATATGACAAAAAGGAATGAATATATTTAGGAACTGACTAAAATCTGGGAAGATTATTATGAGAACACAAAAAATGTGAAAGAATTCAAATAATCTCTCTGGATGCTGGTAAAAAGTTGACTTGTTGACTTAGTGATTAAATACCACTTTTGCATATTTCATTTGTGGGGTTGAAATTACATTTTTAAGTATAGAAATAGAAATGCATAAATGTATAAATAATTGTATAAAAGAACTTAGGTTTCAAGAATGATTTTATCAAGATATTATTTAATTCAATATTTATTTAATTTTAATTTAAAACTAAATTCCAATATAAAAATAAATTATTCCCTGAGGAATTAATATTTTATTTAAAGCAACTTCATTAAAAACTAAGATCTTCAATACAATATGCATTATCAAGGTGTACTAATTGAACAATGCATTATAGTTAGCTAAGTATGCTGAATCGTGTCCTAACATCAAATTGTTTTCAATGGATTCAGAGAGTTTGATTCTACTTCTGACATTTTACTGCACTTACTTTATATGTTTGGTGAGATTTTATGTCCTTTCTAAGTTTGGTGGGGTTTTTCTAATGTGGAAACATAGAGGCAATTTAATTTAGTTTCACTTTTTTATTCATTGGAAATTAGTTTGAAAAAATCACTTATAGAATAATGTATCTTTTCCTGGGGCTTAAAAAAAAAGGATCTCAGAACTCATCTGGGTTGTATTTTCTCATCTATATCTGCATTTCCTCTCCATAGCCTCGGGGTTTTTCTAAAGCTTTCGGGAATCAACTCTGATAGACTATTGCACCTCCTATAACCTTTTAGTAGTTTCTGTCCATACAGAATGAAAGACTGGAACATGTATTAACTTGCACAACTGTTAAATTAGTATTTCACAGTTAAAAATACCAAGGCAGTTGATATGATAAAATACAATCTACCTTTCCCTCTCAATTAATAGCAGCTATTTTTGAATTGGTTCATATAGCATTCAGGGTATGGAGTAAATAGATCATTCTTCTCTCTTTATGAACTTTTATGTAGAGTCAGTTTTACTTTTAGATGTGAACATAAAGATATGAATAATGTTCAGTGAGACTACTAGCAGATTGAAGAATGGCTTAGTGCTAGTGAGGATAGCAAAATTAAGTCATAGACATGAACAGAAAATCTTTATTCATGGTCAGAACCACTTTTATTCTTCATGTAATCAAACTGTACTTGAAATAAACTTACTGATCAGTAGAAATAACTAGTAAAAGCTCCTCAATAAAGAGTTGCTTATTTGCATCACTTCCACTGAGGATGTTCTAAGGGGTTTTCTGTTTTGTGGGTCAAACTTGAAACATGGCACAAGGGTATAAGCATCTATTTAAAAGACAGTCATGTATTGTTTATTGTGAACTGATATTAACTATAAAATCAAGATGAAAATCTTTATATTGATGCCTTAATACATTAAGAAATGAAGGGTTTAGTTTTCACTATGTATTAAGAGACACCTGAAAGTACTGAGATACTATGGCATGAGTTAACTGGAATTTAGTTTGAGTGGTGTTTGAGCTTCATTATTTGGCTGTAAAAAAGTATTTAAGTTTGAACTTCACTAGCCAAAAAACAGAACTAAATGCCTGTATTCCCCATGCTGTATGAGAACTGTAAGAGAGAAAGAAGACTGGTAGGCAGCATTCCTCTGAGGTTTCTGACTTTTGTACATAAACACCTTGCTGCTCAGGACTTGAGACCAGTGTCTCAATACGGGAAAATCTGAAGTAGCAAAAAATTGCTTTATCATGGAGAGGTTAATGCCTGAAAACTTGGAGACTCAGTTTTGAATTAGAGTAACCAAGATCCAGATTAAATGGCCTTTAAAATAATTGAAGAAGACAGAAAGTAGAAAATACTCCCAAATGATGCAGAATTAATGATTCTGGAAATGCTAGTATGAATGAGTAATTATATTTGTTGTCTTTAGAGAACAACAGAATTAGGCTTGTGTACAGATGTTTTATGCCTATGACTTTTTGTATTCTTATGATTTTAAGTAATCTTTAGATGAAGGTTCAACATGGAAAAGGAAAAGTAACACATTTTCACCCACAAGCAACACCTTCTTGGCTCAAAATGTTGTGTCAGGTCAGATTTCACATTTCAGATAATTTACATGGAACAGTTGCTTTTATCAAAAAATCTGTTTCCTTAAAATGTTTTATTCTATTATCTTACAGACTATAAAAGCTTTAAGATTTACTTACGTAATCATTGCTTTTTAGCACCCAAGAAGAAAAGGATTTGCATTTATCATATAATACTTGTGGTTTTGTTTTGCCAAGTGCCATAGAATAAAATCACCGATTACTCTGAGTTTAGGAGTTCATCCTTCAGTAGTGATACAGCTATCACTGTAACTATGTTATAACACCACCCCTAGTAAAACTTCACAGTAAAGAAACCAGTATTTCATTGACTTAGTTTAGAATATTCTTGTATGTGTTTGCTGACAGGTCACTGGTAGCTGAGCTTCTCAAATTTACATCTTGCTGCCCAGTTTTATTTTTTCCAACTCCACTACAGTGTTCGTGTTTTAACAAAACCTGAAAAAAAATTCTTTACTACATATGTTTTTAATTAATCTGTCATATTAGTACTCCTTATATGTACATCTTAGTTTTCAAGAAGGTATTTTCACCTTGAATTAACTCACCTATTTAAACATCAATTCTGTATATACTTTAAATTTCATGTGTGATGATGTTCAGCATCCAGAATACTGTCTTATAAATGGATAGTGTACATTGGCATACTATGAATTACACATAGCAGAATTGCAATTTCTTCGTTTTTTCTGGCAGGGAGGTTTCTGCCTGCTTTTTTTGTTTTTCCCCCACTCCCTAGTGTGCCTCTCTCTCTGGTCAGATGTTCTGTGGGAAGGTAGTCTTTGGTTGTTACGCCAGATGTGATGTCAGTAAATTATGGAATTGCAACAAATTTACATATGAACAGGAAGGACACAGCTTGTCTTCTTCCTGACAAATTTTCTCCTGCAAAACAAGAAGGTAAGTATGTAATCTTGAAGTTGTACCCAGCTGATGCATTAAAATTTTGTGGGAAAGGAAGAAAGCAATGGTTCTTTTAAATAGCAAACACCTAGCTTTTCAATACTTTGTGTTTGAAAAAATATTGTATGGCCTATAAAAGAAATTATGCTTCTCTTCCAATAAGAATGCATTTTTTTTCTCATGGTAAGGAATAAAACGACTTAATTGTGAATTAAAAGATCATTTAGCACAGGTACATTGTAGCTTGTTTTTTTCTATATCCGTGTTAGATGTTCCATCATGAATCTCTCAATATTGCATCTGCCTTTTCTTAATATAAATCCTTATCTGGGGCTTATCACATTCACAGTGGTTGATATTTTACAAAGGCATCCCCTGGAGCTAAACACATCTCTGAAAATCATGAAATCTTTGCCATTTTTTTTCCCAGCCACTTCTAAAGGAAAAAACACAAAACAAAGGTTTTCTACATAGTTTAACTAATTCTAAAAGCAATGTGATCCTTTGCTTAAACTCATATGAACTTAAATGGCTATGTGCATTATGGATGCTGATTGTTGAATGAAAACACATGTTCCAATGTCAAACAAAGTTCCTGTAATAAGTCATATTCAGACTTCCTGAAATTCAATTATGTTTTCATTTGATTTTAATTGTAACCATTTTTTACTGTCTCTTCACATGTGCATTTTTTATTTTTGTTCAAGCTACTTTCCATTACATTCACTTCCACTCTTATTGGTATGCTTATGGAGTGATTGTAATTTTAATCAAATAACTGTTATTTGAATAACTAAAATATCGTGCATTAATTTCCCTGTCTTATGCAGTAAAATAGAAGGCTTAGCTTGAATCGCATATACTCTGACTTGAACTAATTTTAGGGCATCACCACTGTCCCACTGTGACCCCTGTCCTGTTGTTGGGCGAGAAAAAAAAAGACAGACAGGCAGTGCTACTAAATGCAGAAACACTATTCCCAATGCATCCCAGGACATTTACTCCAAACAAGCTGTGAGAACAGGATGAATGCCACAGGCAGTAGTCATCTGCTCAGAATTTGCAACAGCAAGATTTTCTGAGTATGTACAACCACAACATTGACTATGCCAGAGCAGGCCAAAGAGTAAATCTTATTACGGTGAGCATATCTTTATTTTTTCAGGAGTAAGATGGTCACCTGACTCTCAGCATTAGCAGAATTATATGTGTCTGCAAGATTATACTAAAGAGGGTCAGTATTATTTCTAGTTAAAGAAAGGCACAGTGATGGCCACTAAATCATGCTGTTGTCTCTGAGCTTTATACAAAATGTATTTTCTGTCTTGGACGGCTTGTAATCTATTCACATTTAGAAAACTGAGTTTACAAAGCCAGCCAGTTGAATGAATATCAGAAAATGTGTGTAATGGCTTATGTCTGCATGTTCTGTCTCCATATTTGTGTATATAGCTTGATGGTGCCCTCTGCCAAGCAGGACTAGAAGGGACTGGCAGCCACACTGGCTCACTGCAACTGAAGAACAGAGCAAAGTGACTTTCTGCCCTCCTTCACATCAGCACAAATATTCTTGCAAAATTGCTAAGAGGACAGACACCTGTATTTATGGCCCACCCCAATGACCGTTCATTCATGGATTTTTAAGCTGGTAGGCAGCCAATATCCATCCTTCTTATTTCTGGACTAGAAACTCATCTAAATCAGCTAGCTGTGAATCAAATTTCTGATCTCAACCTCTAAATGTACTTGTCTCACCAGAACAAATCCAGCTGCAGATTCTTTCTCTGTACAAATCCAGTCAGTTACATAGATGCCTTGAAAGATGCAAGACTTACATTATGGGAGATGAAACAGTTTCATTTCTTAAAGTGGGATTGAAATACCAAAAGGTACAAAGCCTCAGGAAAAGGCTTTAACAGCTGGATGGATATCAGGGACAGTGTCTGTGAAAAGATGTAAAACTTGTAATATTTGCTTGCAATATGAACTGATGATAGGACTCTTTCAAGAAAAGAAGTGACATTATCTGTCTTCATACTCAGCATCTTGGGCCTTTTCAAATCTGCACCACTTACTGTAAACCCGAACAGAAATTTAAGTGCTTTTTGCAGAGACAGATTTTGGAGGATAGTTTGTCATGTGCTGGTAAGCAAGATATACGAAATATTTCAAGAAGATAATTTTTAAGATTAAGTAACACCATTCTCATAGAAAAAGAAATATTAAACTGTTATAGTCATTGTATTGTCATTTTTTTCAGTTTAAATACCTGGAAGAGTGTTCATGGAAATGGAGTGTATACTTGTAATGACCATGTGAGATTCTTAAGTAGTTAAGCTGCATATTAACATATAACAAGCAACAAAAAACATTTATTGTTGCTCATAATCTTGTGATAAACCCTTTAAGATTACTGTTGATGATAAGTTCTACAATATTCATATACTAACATTGATTACTCTCTTCCTATTTATACAAATCAGAGTAAAATGATGAAAAAGTCTGTGTCTAGTGAAAGCCCAGGAGATTACTTTTGGGGTGGGTTTTTTCCCCATTTACTTTATAGCTCTTATGCCTTGGTTTCAAGATTGTAATTAGATGTTATCTGAGCAGGCTGGCCTTGTACTGAAAATCTGATACATACTCTAATTCAGGAAATCCTAGATTAATGAAGTTAGCATTTTGTTATTGCTTTTAAGAAAGCAAAAACCTGTGAAAATTTGTAGTAATAGCTGCTATTGCTGTCTGCTTGCCATGCTTCTGTCACTCACCTGCTATTAGAGGCAGAATATCTTACATTTTCTACATGTAGTTATAATAAAATCACCAATAATTTAGGCCTCTTAGTAATAATATTCTGTCTTAACACAGTACTAGCATTTCATAAATAAATTGTCTTCTCTACGAAGATACCTCTGGTTTTAGTCTGGAGTCTGCATGTGAGAAAGAAGCATTACTTCTGTTACCTCACTCTCCCCAGTGCGACATTGGAATAGATGGAGGCCTTTAGGATTTCCTTTCACTCTCAGAGGTTTTATCTGTTTTCTGTTAGCTTTAATTTTAACTCTGGGGTCTTATGGCTATTCCTCAGTAAAATTCCAGTCCTTTTATCCTTCTAGATTACTGGTGAGCACGTTCCCTTATCTTTCTCTTTGTCAGCCCAGCTTCCTGCATCGTCTCCATTGTGCTTTCCCATGAGCTTGACCTAATCCCTTTGATGACACCAAGTCCTTTTTTCCTTTGCCACTGTATTTCTTCCTCGCATTTCTATTGATGACATTGACTATTTCTCTATCTGGCACATTTGGAAAGCTGTAATTACACACTCTGAGAAATGCTTTGTGATGGTTCTTGTGCAGCTTCTTCTTTTTCCTTTAGTTGTCTCCAAAATCCTGAGAGGAACTTTGCCCACAGAACATGTTCATTACTTTATGCATTTTCCCTGGAGAAAGTAACCTCAACTCACTGCACGTGAGACAGCAAGCTAACATAGCATTCTGTCTCTCCATGTGAAAATGTAGAACCATGAGGAATGGCACTGCTGTGTTTGTATGGGCTATAGGACAGCCCTGGGAAAGCACCCTCGGAACTGTTTCTGGCATAAGATGAGGCATAAGTGGCACTGAATAATCTCAGATAAAATGTTAATGCAATAGCTCTTTAGATTTTTGACCCCTTTTGTACCTGACCCAAGGGACAAAACTTTTTCCCTCCAGTACAGTCCTTTTTTTGCTGAAATTATTTATAAAACGCCTGGAGTTCAATGAGGAAGCAAGTTATGTGGGTTTTTTTTTCTTTTTTTTCCCCTTTTTTTCTCCTCAATCATCATTGTTTCTCATACAGTATTGTTTAGTACTTCAGATCAATTCAAAGACTAGGGGCCATGTAAGTTCTTCAGAACAACTATTAGTTTTAACAGACTGCACTCCACTGGAGGTTTGCAGACCAAATAATGGCTTATACAACAGTGTGTTAAGAGCAATAAAAACATTGCCTTCATTTTGCTTCTTCTGGATTTTCACTAAATATGTAGTTTTTGTGATTTCATTTTGCATCATCAGCTGGAGCACATTTACAGCTTGAACCCACCAGAGGTGAGCTGCAGGTGAGGTGCATCCCCCAGTTTCACTCCTGTTGGGGGCTGAATTTGGTTTTTTTTTTTGTTTGTGGAATTTTTCCCCATCGGGTTGCCAAGGGAACTAATTGCTGGGTGCTTATGGGTGCTTGTCCAAGGCAGGAAAGGAAGGGGTGGGGGGCAGTTGCTCT